>KK112390.1:42235-53191 GCA_000611955.2 Stegodyphus mimosarum
AAATAAAATTTGTTATGAAATATATATATATATATATATATTGGTGTGGCCGATTGCAACCAAAAAGGGAGGTGCACAACTACGTGTTAGAGCAGTCTCATATACAAAATTGCAACGTTCTGAGGATATCCGTTTTTGAGTTATGCGAGATACATACATACGTACACACAAACGTCACAAAAAATCTCTTCTGAATTCATTTCAGAACCTTTTTACAACCCTTTTTGGGGAAAAGGAGACCTTTATTCTGTCCTTACCTATACATGTCAAGCAAAACCATCGTTAAAGTGGATATTTTCAATGAAATGTGGTGAAAATTTTCGCGATTTTCCTTTACTGCGTACAAGGAAGTAAAACATTTCCACAAATCAGTTATAGCCCCAAACCGAAAATTGTATTAAATATGTTTAGCTCATTATTAAAACTAAAGTTGACACTTTGTAGAGACATTAGGTTATTACGAAGCAGGAGACATGAAAAATGAGCAAAGCTTTCGCCGGGAATCGAACCACGGACCTCTCGGTTACGCGTCGATCATGCAGACCACTACACCACGAAGGCATGCGAAGAAGGCGGGAGAAATACCTTATATACTCCCCCTTTTAAAGGGCGACTGGGGTTTTGGGGACCTAATCGCCAAATCGCCGTGGTAGAGAATCATCATCCACCACTTTTTTAGTTCGGGCGCCAGTGTAGAGACATTAGGTTAATACGAAGCAGGAGAGGTGAAAACTAAGCAACGCCTTCGCCGGGAATCGAACCACGGACCTCTCGGTTACGAGTCGATCATGCAGACCACTACACCACGAAGGCATGCGAAAAAGGCGGGAGAAATACCTTATAACTTTGGCAGATACATTACAAGAAAATGTTTTTTACATTTATTTTGAAGTTACGTCAACTTACCTTAATAGCTGCTAAAATTATAAACTACAATTTACTCCGAGTTACTTCTTGCTATTTTGAAATATTTTTAGCTGCCTTAACTTTGATACCCAACAAATGCACTAGAGAATAATTAAATGATTAATGTCAGCCTTGAAACATTGAACATTTTTACTACTGTCTTACGAAAGCCAAAAAAAATCTGAAATGTTACCGATTTTAAATTACGTCCAAAGGCGCATTTTTTAACGTTTCGTGTGTTACCTTTATTTAGTAAATATCATGTTCTGCGCACTTAAACCGTAAAATTCAGTTCGACAGCAATACCGCAAAATAATTTTAAAATGAGAGTATCTTTAGAATTTCCGATACACAGTTCCGCGCCCTGGAGATAAAAAGGTTTTTTTTTAATTACTCCATTTTAAATAGTTTGAATTTATTCTCCAAAAATTCGCTAAAGTTTTACAAAATTTGAAATAGAAAAAAAAATCTGAAAGTTTTCAGATTTTAAATTACGTCCAATAGGGCGTTTTTGAACGTTTTGTGTGTTACCTTTATTTATTAAATATCTTGTTCCTCGCACTTAAATCATAAAATTCAGTTCAACAACAATAACGCAAAACAGTTTTAAAATGAGTCTACTTTTAGAATTTCCGATGCACAATTCCGCACGCTGCAGATAAAAATGTTTTTTTTTTCTTAGAGTGATGCCATTGCTCGCTTTTAAATAATTTCAGTTTGTTCATCAAAAATTCGTTAGTGTTTTACAAAATATGAATAGATAATAAAACAAATTCCAAACTCGGGCTTCCAGATGCCCATATTCGGGTGGAAAAGTACGCTATTCAAAACTGGATGGTTCTAGGTACCGTTGTTTTATCACAATGCGAGAAGCATATTGACATTTATGCAGATTCTTAATTTTAATTCTTAATTTAATAATAAATTTTAAGATAATTTTAAACTGAGCATATCTTTAGAATTTCCTACACACCGTCTCACGCGCTGCAGATAAAAATGTTTTTTTTCTGTACGACGTTGCCATGGCCCGCTTGGAAATCCTCGAGTTTGTTCATCAAAAATTCGTTAAAGTTTTACAAAATATGAAATCGTTAATAAAACAAATTTTAAATTCCAAATTTGGGCTTCCAGATGCCTATAATCGCAGCAGGATGACGGCATTCAAAATTCGATGGCTTTAGGTACCGTCGTTTTATCACAATGCGAGAAACTTACATACATTTATGCACATTCTTCATTATTTAATTTCTTTAACTATAATACAGAGCTGAAAAATTTGGTGAAACAGTTTGAAAAGTGATTTAGACTTTTAACGTTACCAACACAAAATCGCAAAACGAAAACAATAATCCTTCAGGCACAAAGCCCCTTTGGACTACAAAGCTTTGCATTTGTTAGGGAAATAAAGGAATGCAGTCCAAACAATTAACTTAAATATAGTTTTTTTTATTCTGCAAATTGTTTTCTTTCTCAATCGCATTATATTTCGAAACTCTTCAGGAAGGTTATCAGAAAAGGACTTTTAATAGATAAACCATAAGTATTTTGTAAAGTGACGCAACAATGTTTCCTTTCTTTTCTGCATAAAGCAGCTACTGAAAAGCTATTATGTGAGTCTCTATTCTTATTGATAGCCTTGAGAATTCAACATTTCTGCAATCATATTTTGCTCGCAGATACTGAGTTTTTGTGCCTTTTGTGTTGATGTTTTCAAAATATGTACGAATAAAAATCATTATAAGCACACAAATGCTCATTTCATTTGTCATATTTCCAAAAGTTTCAATGTAGCAGACTACAGAGTCTGTTCGCACATTTTTTAGACGATGTATATTGTATTCACAAAACTAAATTACATAAAATGCTTGTGTTTTAAATGTTCTATTTGGCATCCCTTATTCTGAACTATCTCTTTCGACACCGCAATTTCCAAGATCATAATGCCTTTTGAAGTGTCAGAAGAGGTATTCTATCCCATTCTTCCCGAACAGCTTTCCAGAGTCCTGTTAAAGTTTTGGAACAAAGTTTGGAGAATGCAGTTTTTAAAAGTCCGAAAGCACGAAAATCCATAGGTGACACATCGGACGATTTAGTAGGGATATCAGTGAAGGGTATGGCTTTGATACCAGTTTTCTGTTCCATTTCTTTTAGAAAATTTGCAGTGGATTTTGATGTGTGACTGCTAGCTTTGTCCCGATGGAGTCTCACAGATGGATGGCATTGTGGGTAAAGCAATGGTATTTCATTCAGAAAAATTGGCGATAAAATAGGTTCCTGATAGTATTTGGAGTTAATCTTGACATTTTGTTGCACTCTCTTAAGTTTTAATTTGCCATTATAAGAAAAACCAGCAACAATCATGAATCCTTTAGAAAACCTTTCTTTCGATTCTTTGAACCATGTACTTAAATTTTTTTCTCCCCTTTTATGATAATAAATGGCTCTTTTTTTGTTACAGTCATTTAAATACACCCACGCTTCATCTATTGTCACAATTGTTTTCCATTTTTCTTTGGATAAATGTTTCTCATATAGAATTCTGCAGCGTGTCCGGCGTCGAGCGATATCCTTTG
The DNA here is from genome assembly GCA_000611955.2 of Stegodyphus mimosarum. Taxonomy (NCBI): domain Eukaryota; kingdom Metazoa; phylum Arthropoda; class Arachnida; order Araneae; family Eresidae; genus Stegodyphus; species Stegodyphus mimosarum. The sequence goes on from KK112390.1 coordinate 45,715, forward strand.
GAAGAAGACGATGCACACTGCGTTTTTTCGCTTTCTTAAGATTTAAATCGACGTTTATGATTTTGTTTATGGTGGACACCGAGCATTTTAATGATTTTGCAACTGTCCTTTGACTAGGCGGATTTTCTTTTAACATTAAACAACGTACCTTTGCGATAGTCAAAGATGTCCGTTTTTTCCTTCGATGCTTGTTCGGAATTTTTGTCCTAATTGAGGCTCCAGTTTGACGTTTCTTTTCCTTTCTTGTCGAGGATATTACCTATCGACGTTTTAGATATCACGAAAACATGACTGTCACATCGTTTTTGGACAACGGAGTATGCATATTTCTCTTTTGAAAGAGCGTCAATGTAGCCTTCGAACCACTGCTTTGTTAAATTCGCCATTTTGAATAAAAACCAAACTTTCAAGCCACAGACGATAATTTTAACTTTTAAGAACATAGTACATTTGCAATTACTTCTTTTGCAGCAAACGAGTTTTTATTACAGCTTACCAAAATCGTCTAAAAAATGTGCGAACAGCCTCTGTACAAGAGACCGATCCTAAAATCTTATTGTAGTTACAATTAAACATTAAGGAACACTAATATTTTTTTAATAGAAGAAAGTCGCTAAATATCTCTTTTGTGCAGGAATTACATTAATATGTGAAAACGTGACTAATAAAAGTAACGAGATATTTTTTTGGCTTAAGTTAATCGCACAGCTTAAACTAGATGTTCATGCCATGGTAATAATAATCTAGTAATCACATTTTCTTAGTTGCACAGTCATTATGTTATTTAGAAGTAGGAAAGATGAAAAATGTACAATGCCCTCTCCGGTACTCGAACCACTGACCTCTCGAATACGCACCGAGCATGCTGACCACTATACCCCGAAGGCATGCGAAGAAGGCGGGAGAAATACCTTATATACTTCCCCTTTTAAAGGGCGGTTGGTGATTAGGGGAACCAACAGCCAAATTCTGGTGGTGGAAAACCATCATCCACAACCTTTTTTTAGTTCGGCGCCCGTTGTAGAGTCATTAGATTATTTAGAAGCAGGAAAGAGGAAAAATGTGCAATGCCCTACCGCGACTCGAATCACTGGCCTCTCGAATATGCGCCGAGCGTGCTGACCACTACACCACGAAGGCGAGAGAAATACCTTATATTGTTAAAAAGCTAAGATGTTTTCTTGGATATTACAAACCAGTAATGGGTCACGGATGAAATATAAAAATGCACTAATTAAGAATTTTTGTTTAACGTACTGGGATCATTTCATGACTAAAGTTTATTTTGTGTTTAAATCGAAACAAAAAATAGAGTAAACCTAATACAGCGGACCCAGCAAATTAAGAAATAAATAAAAGAATGGACGTGCAAAGCGTGAGAACAGAAACTGAACAAATAACATTAAAAAAAACTTTTTCTTTAATGTCAATTCCTCCTTAGGTCAACAAAGAAAATTTTTAAAATGCAAAAAAAAATTATTTAAAAATTTAAAAAAATTTCAATATGTGAAAAAACTCATCGACTATAAGTTTAAAAAATGTATTTGAACTTGAATGGATGAACAGAAAGTATTTTATTAACGATTGAAAATTAATAAATAATTAAATAAAATTTTTAAAGTCAATTCCTGCTTAGGTCAACAAAGAAAAATCTTAAAATTATAAAAAATTTTAATATGTGAAAAAATGTAATCCACTACAAGTTTAAAAAAATGTATTTGTACCTGAGTGGCTAAATAAAAAGTACTTTATTAACGATTGAAAATTTGAACAAGATATAGGGAGATTATGAGCTAACAGTACGAATTTAAAAATCAATTTCATAATAAAAATAAACATACAAGTCTGCAAATTTATGAGACGTAAAGTACGATTTAATTTTATTTAATTTCCAAAAGGCGAAATTGGGAACTTAAAGGGAATTACATTGCGTGACAACGTTGGAATAACTGCGTTGACAAATTAAGATTTAAATGATTTTAACTTGTGCATAAATCGCTGAGATAAAACAAATTTTTAAATATGGTATCTTTCATGTATGAAATAAAGAAATACAATTATAGAATAGACACTGAAAGTTGGAATAGACCAAAACCTATTTAAAAGCTTGGTCTGGGAATCTGTCTCATATCAAAACGAGATAAATTATCAAGAGAAAAGGTTAATGTTCATAAAGTTTAAAAGTTTCTGGTTTTTAGTTTGCTTCGGTTTCCATAAAAGACGACTGAAAATTCATAAATTTAATTAATTTTAAGCTAAAATTAACTAATAATGAAACATCCTAAAAGCATTCTTGTTTGACACAAATTAATGAAATTGCTGCCAAAATACATTATCATACTGCCAAAATTTAATCTTAATAATTTAATCTACTTAAATACATAATAATAATACATAATCTTCTTAAATACATAATCTTTAATTTAATCTTCTTAAATACATAATCTTACTGCCAAAATTTAATCTGATTCACAGTAAGCTTCCTTAATTGTAATCCATCTTTTCACCGTTCTGGGAACTCTTTTGCACCCTTTTTAACCCTTTTAGTACCGAACGACGATACATCGTCGTTCGGTGCACTTGCCAAAAATACCAACGACGATATATCGTTGCTCCTTTGTTGGGGCCTTATTGTACTCATCAGAAGAGGTCTGTGTTTCAAAGTAACTTTATAAAATGTTAAAATGGTTCATATTCGATGCAACACGAGTGAAAAAATGGTTATTAGATTTAACTTTTTGTTATATTTTATGCTGATTAGTGCCGCGGGTCTGTATATGTTAGAGCGATAAGATAGAAACGGGACGCAGTCCATGCACGCATGCCACTTGAATACTCCGATAACTATCATAAACATCATAAAGATTGCGATTACGGTCCAGAGAAACTATCCCGGGTCCCGTTTCTATCTTAGCAACGATATATCGTCGTTGGTATTTTTGACAAGTGCACCGAACGACGATAAAAGGGTTAAAGATGTTTGGTTGGATGGTATTCACTCATGAATCATCGTCATACTACGCTTTGCTTTCCAAGGAAACCCGTGGCCTACATAGACTATAATGGGAATGTGTGCTTGATGTCTTATCATACACGTTACTGAATTTTACTAAATGTACAAAATGGAGGAAATTCCTTTTTCTTTTGTTTCAGGAATATATTGTTTATAATGCTGGAAAACTTTATGGATGCAGCAATTTTACCAGCTTGCGAACATTTATTTTGAATGGCAATGATAAAATTCTCGAGGAGTTCCTTCTTACTTGCACTGTCTTCTAGATTATTGTGCTTGACACAAGCATAAACACGTAATATATAATACTTTTTTTATTTTGGCGACTTATTGGGGTAATGAGACCCCGGTAAAAATATATTTACGGATGCCCCTTGGCGAAAATTTGCGACTTTTACCGGTACATGGACACCGTGTGTGTGCAATTCATTGAAAATTTGGGACCTGCCTACTACAGAAGAGCATGCTGTTGAACATTTCCAAAGTTATGCAATCTTACCAGCCTCAAAAAAGGTGTTAATGACCATGATAGGGCGATATTATGGAAAAAATAATGGAAATTTTTAATGAAAAATTAAATATAAATAAATGATAATCTAATAAATTTGAAAGAAAAATAAGAATAGAACTTTTTTTTGTGTTTAGTAATTTTTTTTTGTGGTTTGGCGCGAATGGAGCCGTCTCTTGTGGTCAACGAGATTTTTCAACGAGAGAAGTACCTTTTTCTTCCATTCTCAACCACTAGCCCCCCAAAAAAATCAAACCTTCCGCTTTCTCGTTCTATACCACCAAATACCCACTTTACCATCGGCAGCCATTTTACGATGCACAGCACACAATACCCAACGCACATTCTGACTGACATCCAATAAATAATTTCCCATCAGTCAAATTCACCGCAATCACGCAACCAATTACGTCATAATAAGGTTTCCATAACATTCAAGTACTCAGGTTACCTAAATGAAAGAACTAGGGGATAAATGAAACAACAACTTAGCGATAATCCAAGGGGCACCCTTAAATATACTCTGAGACACTTTCTTCTACCATTCCTCTTTTGTTAGACGATTTTATGTTCGCCAACAACATGGAATTTGTCATCACATTTGTAGTTCTCATCAAACTAAGAGAAATTGACTGACGACGACGCATACAGGAGACAAAAGACCAACAGATGAGCAGCTGTTCCATCTTTAAGTCTATAAGCTGATGTGCACAATTGGTGGGACCATCTGCTACCTGTTATGCCCAGCCAGGGGAGTGGGCAAGGGGATGAACGGCCTTTATTGAAAACGTTTCAGATATGTACAGAATGCTGAACTGTACAGATTTGTGGCTGTTACAAAGCTACAAAATTTGCTATAGTAAGTATGTGTCATATGTTTTACAGATAGTATGATGGATTATTGATGTTATATATTATACGGATGATATTGAAAATATTTATCTACATAAATTGCATACATAAATATAACGCATGCAGAAGATAGTATATGCTGAAATGTTTAATACAAGTACAGTATTTTAAAATTACAGGTTATATTTAATCATTAAAATAATCTTTTACATCGCCCTGAAAATGAAGAATATTTTGAAGGACTTTTTAAGCATATCCAAGAACAGTAAAATGATAATGAACGTCAAACCCAAAATGCTGTACACTTTCAACAAGCAAAACATATGAAAACCTCCGTGGCAACAGACAAGATGAGCATGTGCTAACAAGATCGATATGTGCAAAAGACCGGTTTCAAGATCGATAAGTACAAACACCAGAGCAAGACCGATATATACCGAAACCAGACAAGACCGACAACAACCGTTCGAGACGTGAATTCTGCTCAAGCTGAAACATGTGGGAAATGAAAAGTTAAAATTTAAAAATGTGGGGATTTGTAAATAAAGTAAAAACACACCAAATGTACTGGAAAGCGAATGTTAATGGTTTTATTCAAGTATTGATCATAAAGGCCAAGATAAACTGTAATCAAGCGCACCATGCATTCATTTTTTACCCAAAATTTAACTTACGTGTTTGCATATTCCTCCTTAGTTTAATTTAATTGTATTGTAGGATTTATATTTATTTTAACTAACATTTTTTTTAAGTTAATATTCCTTTCCTGTTTAGCCTTCATTTTCCCCTAGAAATGCCCGTGCCAGAGTATGTAAATTGTAGTAGCACGCGCAGTTTATTCGAATTTAGCGGAAGCTAGTTGAATTAAATAGTAGACGAAACCAGAGTGTGAGAGTCTTACTTTGAAGATACGCTGGAGCAATTGCTCGGTAGAATTTAGATCGGCGCGTGTCGGCCTGTGTGCCTAGCTTTGCAGAAGGGCTAATTTTCAACTGTTTAATCAAAAATCTTGCTAAATCTCAGCGGTAATTAAAAACGCGGTTAGTTTAGGATATCAGAGCCTCGTCGGTAGTGTTTTGATATTTGTTCATCTAATCATTACTTTCAGTTTTACATTTTGTTTTAGTTACCGCCGGATGGGCGTAGTTTGTGAGCGTCAGGTAGACGCATCTGTCATTTTAAAGACAAAAGTAAAAAGGGTTCTAACCCCTTCTTACGTTTCTGTGTATATTTTAGACATAGCCTCCATCACTACCCCAGTTTTTGACAAGTTGGGCCAGCGAGATCTTACAGTATAATTAATAGGGTGGTATAATATAAAACCAAAAGGCTGTTCAACGCTTATTGTGCTTCTACGCTAACTATTATATGAATTAATCTCCAAATAATACTCGCGAACAAATACAAAAGTAGCACGGAAGAAACGAAATTGATTTAAAAAAATGTGCTAGTAAAAGAAATTAGACAAATCATTACGACAGAAGCATGTGTTTGATGTGAAAGATAAAGACCATTATTCAGGATTATTATTAGTGTAAGGAAGACAGCTTCGACAATAATCATTCCGAAACTGGAGAATAATTTAGGTAAAACCTTTATGAACACTGAAAAGTAATTGTAAGGAGGTTTAGTTCTGAAATTTAAGCAAAATGTTTAATTATTTGACTTTATCTTGGCTTCAAGAGAAAATGTATCTGCAGGTCATGAAGTTGACAAAAATACATTTTCATGGATGCATATACAATTACTTTAAAAATTATATATTTTATAATTAAAAAACAACAACTTTAGATTGGTATATGTTATTCAATGAAATTCTATTGATTTCGAGGGCAGCAGATGGGTCGATCTCCTAGACAAGCCTAGAAAGATAAAGGTCCCTGAAAAAGAAGGGTATATACACTGGTGTCGAAAAGTTAAGCATAATTGATAATTATCTGAATAAAGAAGGAACTGTAAATCAGAATGGCAGAAAACGTGATATGCGAGTGCAAAATGGTTATAAAATAAGGAAGCAAATCAAGAGAACGATAATAATTAATTTTATTATCCAAAGTAGCAGTTTGAAAGAAAACTGAGAATAACAAGGGTTCACACTTTAAAGAAAAAATGAAAGAAAACATTAAATAAACTACTTATACTGCAGTTTAATAAGGCGTGTGGTCACCTCTGACAGCCAGGCACGCTGCATAGGGATTTACCATACTTGCTATGAGATGATGAATCAAATGTTGATGATGTTGTGGGCTCAAACGGATCCAAGCTTCTTGAAGAGTTCTCTTCAGTTCTGTAACGGAGCTTGGTGGGTGCGAAAGGGCTGCAATTTGTCTTCCGAGCATATCCCATACATGCTGGATAGGATTTAAATCAGGGGAGTTCGCAGGCCACGACATGCACTGGGTGTTTTCCGTTTCAAGGAAGTCATCAACCAGCACCACTCGATGACATGGCGCATTATCATTCATGGATATGAAGTCGGGACCGACAGCACCTCGAAACAAGCGAACATAAGACTCAAGAACTTGGTCTCTGTATCTTTGACTAGTCACAGACCCCGTGTCAAAGAAATGGAGGTCTGTGCGGCCGTCCATGATGATACCTGCCATTACTCCCTCGAGGGAAAATGATGTCTTTCTGAAATGTTTCTTGATTCAATACGTGTTCCACTTTCTCTCCATATCGTTACCCGACGAGAATCAGTACTCAAACTAAACCGGGACTCGTCACTAAACATCACATTGGCCCACTCTCCCACACTCCAATGTTCATGTTTCAAACTCCAGTTCAAACGAGCGCGTTTGTGCGCAGACTTGAGGGGAATGCAAACTGCTAGTCTTCTGGCATACAGGCCAACATAATTGAGTCTCCTGTAAACAGTTTGTCTCGAAATTCGTATTCCTGTGGCGACTGTGAGCGCCGAACCCAGTGCTCTGGCAGTACTGCCCCTCTGACGTCGCGCACTTATTACCAGATATCGGTCTTGGCGAGGGGTTGTGACTCTTGGTCGACCTGATACTGGTCGTCGAGTAACATCTCCCGTTCTTTGAAACCTCTGCCACAGTCTTGAGATCACAGACTGGTTCACATTCAGAATTCGAGACACT
>KK112390.1:58610-96247 GCA_000611955.2 Stegodyphus mimosarum
TTTTAAATCTTTAATTAAAATAATTAATTTTTTGTTTTAAAAATTTTTAATTTAAAATAAATTGAAGTTTTGAACATGTATTTCATAAACTGATGTTATAATATGTATATGCATAAAATTTTTTGTTGAAAACACAAAAATTTAAAAAACTAATTTTTAAAGTCCACCGCCCCCATAGGTGTTGGAATGCACTTTTTTTAATAAGTTTTTTCTGAGTTCATCATATCAATGTTCAGTTTTCGTAATAAAAATATTTGTATAACATTATAATATTTTTACAAAACTATAATTATAATAGCCCAAAAAAGGCCGTTAGTCACGAATGCGATATTAGTCTCGAAAAGGCATTTTGCGCTAAGTAAATTATACGTGGCATATCAATTTTTGAATTGTTGCCATCGAATATTATCGCCCAGTATTATATTTTAAAAAGTTAAGTAATGAAGAATCTGCATATATGTGTACATTTCTCGCATTGTGAAAAGATAATGGTACTTAAATCCATCAAATTTTGAATAACTTAGTCCTCCATCCGAACATGGCCACCTGGAAGGCCAAATTTTTAATTTAGTATCATATTTTCTATTATTATTTTTAGTTAATACAACCTAAGACATCCGATAATTATTTTATATCTCGCGCTTTAGAACAAACACCGTAGGCAATACTGCTTTTACAGAATCTTTTCCTATGGTTGAAAGCCAAACAGTTAGTACAGCACTTAGATATAAAATGCAACTTCACTGAATATAATTTCCAATCTAGAGGAGCACGTTGTTTCCTAAAATAAAATATTCACAATGGCTGGAAATTTGGAAAACACGGTACGAAACCTCTCTTTCAGCTGCCCATATCTTAAATAAAAACCGAGAAGATTGTTATAAGTATGTTATAAGTTTGTATGTTATAAGTATGTTATAAGTTTGTATGTTATAAGTATGTTATAAGTTTGTATGTTATAAGTTTGTATGTTATAAGTATGTTATAAGTTTGTATGTTATAAGTGTTATAAGTTTAGGCTTTATAATTTTATTCCGTTTAGGTTTTAGAATTTATTTAACAACGAGACACGTTTCCTGAGATTCTTTCTCCTGAGACATACTATACTCAGCATTGGGGCTAATCAAAACAGGTAACACATACAATAATTTTCAATAAATTAAATGGCAAAAGTTTACAATTGGGTGCCTCTTGTTTTTTGGCGATTCTTTTTTGACGCCAAGATTGGCGCCAGGAAGGCACAATTTCAAAACACCCGCTACGCAAAACCAAAATAAGAAGTCAAAGAATTTCACAAACTCCGCGTCCATGTACACATCGACCTATTTTCACTTAAAAAAATATCAGAGAATTGCACAAACTTAGTCATTGCACACTTTGTCCATGTGCACATCGATTTATTTTCACTTAAAAAAATCAAGAAAATAAAAACCAAGTTAAAACTCTCATGGTAACTAGAAATGGGGTTTCATCGCCAAAACTGAACAAAATTTTTGGCCACTCGAAAGGGCACCCAATTCTACACTAGAACCAATGAAATAAATTAATAGAAAGAAATTCCACGTTTTTCTAATACCAAAGATTCTTATGTTTTCACTAAAATTATGTTTAGTGGTAACAATTATGTTAAAAGTTCATAAAATATTTTAAAACAACATAGAAAAACATTAAAAAAAAGAAACACAAAGTTCTGCGCAAAATTAAACAAATCGGCCAACGGGAGGAAAACTTTCGAATATGGCGCACCAACTTTAGCTAACTCCTAGTGCTACCTGGGCAAAAGACCGAATAGAATGGTGCATCGACGAACTCATCAAATGTAAACAAAGTCCGCCCAGTTAAGCCTAACAGTTCAGCATATCAAAGAATTCCCTAAATCATAAAATTGCATGTAAATACAGGGCAAATGGTAGTAGAATGTGGCAAAATTCAAAATAAATCTTCTACGATGTAAAATACAGTCCTACAAGCAACATAAACAATTTACGGAAGATTTTAAGATTTGGCAAGCATAACACATGCACCAAGAGTGAGCTCATAAAAACACATAAAAATGCGCAATAAATATCAATACATTTCGTGGAAATATTATATAAATTATTTACAGCATAAAATATAGCCCTACAAGCAATATTAACAGTTTGGTAAAAGTGCATATTACGGGCCAGTTTGGCACGGTTTCTAAAAGTCGCCAAATTGTTATTTTCGCGCGTTTTAGAAAAATCACTAACCCATCATATCGCGATATTAGATGGTTGCAAATTTGAATGAATCCTATAAACATACAAAAAATTGATGCAAAAATGCAAAAATATCTAAAACAGAAGTTCAAGAAAAACAACGGGCTCTAGTGTGGAATTGGGTGCCCTTTCGATTGGCGAAAAGTTTTGTTCACTTTTGGCGATGAAACCCCATTTCTGGTTACCATGAGAGTTTTAACTTGGTTTAACTTCTTGATTTTTTTAAGTGAAAATAAATCGATGTGCACATGGACAAGGGCAATGTGCAATGACTAGTTTGTGCAATTCTCTTATTTTTTTGAAGTGAAAATAGGTCAATGTGTACGTGGACACGGAGTTTGTGAAATTCTTTGACTTCTTATTTTGGTTTTGTGTAGCGGCCATCTTGAAATTGTGCCTTCCTTGCGCCGACCTTGGCGTCAAAAAAGAATGGCCAAAAAACAAGGGGCACCCAATTATAAACTTTTACAAAACAACGATAAAGTATTTGAAAGTTAATAACTATGAAATTTATGGGATCAACAATATTAAAACTTTTCATATCATATAGCATTTTTCAGACAGTGACAAAATGGAGTAAACCGTCCGTTTTAGTACGAAATTTAAGAAATTGTCATAACAGTAAATCAGCAATGAATGATCGGAGAGCATTGATTCATATTAAAGCTAAAAAAAAAATGCGGAAGAAAAAGGAAGATAAAATTCAAAATTTCGATCTACTAAAACATGAGTAAACTACTGTATAGTAAAAAAAACAGTTTTAACTATGTAATTTATATTTTAACAGTAAATCTTTATTTATAATAAACAGTAGAAACTCGTATTTGTTTATATCCACACTAAAATGTAACAATACAATGCAGATGAAATTCAAAATGGCACGCTCATTTCAACCACGTGCTTAACCACATATAATGGACACACACGTCCATTCACACAAATCTGTCGCATCTTCCCTTTCAAGTAATTTCATACGATTTTTACACTTAGGACATTCGTACATATTCGCAAACCATAATTCATGCACCATTCTATCACACATCTTTCACTCTTATCTTGCAACCGAGTCAAATAAGTAAAATCCACACATTCAACTCTTTCGACGCCAGCCATTTTGCTCACCTACTAGAAGCACAGTGAAATGACAAAAATCGGTATCTCTATCTGGTAAAGCGGCGTATAGCAAGATTTTGCTTATACCGCTGCATTGGATTTTATTTGCCTATAGGCTTTGGTTTCGAAAGTTGTAAGGCGGAATCCGCCTCCGCCTTTTAAAAGGTGAAATAGTCCAAGTACTACTGTACTGACGTTGATAGATTCATAGTATTGGAGCTTTCTCGAGGTAAATGCAGATACACAAAGTCTCTGGTAAGTAAAATATATGAAATAAAGTTGAAAATAATAAAGTTGAAAAATACGAAAATTATGTACACTATTTACACGTTTGAGACACACTAAATAAAGTCTTTATCTTTGTAGAAAGTATGACAAAAATTCAAAAAGGCCCGCTTAAATACTATAAACTCTAACCTTAAACCCTAACCAAAGAATATGTACTGTTAAGAAGGAAAACTTCGCAGAAGCAGAAGTGGCTCCCTTCCAACGAAAAGGGAAACAACTGCGCATGCGTGAAATATCTGTCGCCAAAAAGCGCCAAAGCTCGAAGCTGAATGTCGAAGTTGGTTTGGACAGGTTCGACCGTTACGTTTAGCAAGAGTTTAAACAAAGAATAGGTTCTTTGGTTTCAAGTAGCGATATGGACAATGGAAGCCAGTGAGCCAGTGAAAGTGAAACTTCACCTAATATTTCATCATTTCCGAGTTTAAATTATCGCGACAAGTCAAAGAACGACATCTTAACCCGTGTTCCTCAATTTCCTATACACGTCGCGGAGGGGGAAAATGTCGGCTAGGTACCAAAGAACAAGCACATCACAGAGGGGAAATTCTCGCCAACAGATTCCGTCGCCAAATCCCTTGGCGAACGTTCCCTTTTCTTTGTAGCGGCGTTGCAGACAAAGTGGTTTACATTACGTCTATGGAGCCTTTCCTTCTTTACATGGAGGTTCTTTGCCCTAACGATTTTCATGACACCAAGAGGTTACCAGATTTGGCGCGATTTCGCTTCATTTGGCGACTGGCCTCTAATCTGCAGTCTAGCCCAGTTGAAGGAAAATTTTGCATTTCGGCAAACTTTACAAACATACACAAAAGCAGCAAAAGTTTACGCAAATGATTAATTTCACAAAAATCATCTACGGAACACAAAATAAGAAACAAAATAGTACTTACAGTCTCAGCACGGCAAAATATATCCATTACAGTCACATACAAAGCACAAACAGAAGAAACAAATGGCTTCAATAAAACTAAGTACTGCCGGCCACTTGCAGCAACAAATAATCCAAAGAGAGCCGTATAAACGAAAATAACTGTAGCTTTCAGGTAGCGAAGCACAAACACACTAAATAATAATCATTTGCAGCACAAAATATAAAATGTTTACCGAAAAATGAGCATAATTTCAGGAGCTCACCCAAACGCATCCAGCATGTCCGCCGGTCATGCGCTTTAAAGGCGAACTAGGTTTTTAATGCTATCGCACATCACCCTGCAGTGGTTTTGCAATTGCCTATCAAAACTTTTAGAAAGTGGCATTTCGTCTATTCTGTATGAAGGCCGAAAGCATCGCTTGACGCAGTCACGTGTGCGAAAGAAAAAAATATGCCGTTTACATACCAGAGATGACGATTTGCGCATTTGACAGACTTTGGCCTATCATCGCCTTATCATCGAAATAAAAATCGCACGATGGCGAAAGGCCCATAACAGCACACTGTTCGGCCGATGCTATCTGATAGCGTTGGCGACAATGAATGCGAAAGTGAGGCCGCACACAGAGAACCGGCTTAGGAAAGTCTAAGCAGACAATTGGAAGAGGATAAACGAAAAAATATTCGCCAGGCGCATACATTGCTATCCCATCCACTATACGCGCACTTATAAGTTGGTGTGAAAATCATTTCGAGACACCTTCAAGAAACACGATCGATGTGAAGCCTTCAGGGATCCAATTAATCTTTATGTATGCTGCCTTTAATACCAGAACAACTGTAATTGCATTTCCAATGGTACTAGGCTCGAGCGACCTGCAGTTCTATGAAATGGTGGTCTTCGAGATCCCATGGTGAGTCGCGCTTAGGTTTGAGTCATTACGATCATGACCGCACATAAAAGTCTGTCGTGCCTCTGCTGCACAGGTCTCGGAATTATGGCCTGAAGAGTCGTATTACAGGATAGCCGAATCGTTCGTGGCAAATTTAAACCTAATAGTCAGTAGATTAGACTGTGCAGCACATGTGCTCCCGTTCCTTTCTAGGAGCCCTGGGGTGTTAATTTAGCAAGATAATACCAATAATTTTCCAGGATTACCCTTTCATACCTTGCAGACTTTCAAGCCCTTTCATAGATTGCACACTTGCCGAATCTATTCTCTGTTAAGTATGTCTGAAATCAGATGAAACATAACCTGCTGCCGTGCCACAGTATCCAAAATTTACAACGTGCTGCCATCTGTACAAGCAGAGTCCATCTGTCACCGAATAATATAAAACATCTTTTTTAGACTCAATGCAGGAGTGTGCTGCTACATGTTTTGCAGCTTGCAGTGATACAACGCTCTGTTGAAAGGAATCCCCTTTACTTCAGAGCCCCAAGCTTTTCCTTAATAGTCTTGTTGCACTATTTTGAGATTACGTGTATTTTTGATATGCATTGTTATTCATTGCTTCTAATGCATCTTCCTGATGCTTTAAATTCATTGAATGCAAGTACATAAGCGAAACTTCCTTTCTCGTTTGAAAAGGGTTTAATACTTGAATGAAAAAATTAAGACATAAGCTTGGTCCAAGAGAAGTAAACTTTGTTTTAAACATTAGAGATATCAAAGTCGCTTAAATTGCAGTGAAAATTATTAAAAAATACAAATGTTGAATAGGATATACATATTTACGCTAGTTATATTCAATTAAATGAAAATATACCACATCGTTTGATTATTCATTTCAACCCTGTCATATATTAGTAAATTCAAATGTTGGAATACGTATTATTTACATTTTCGAAACTATATTACTTTTGTCGTTAAATAAATTGTACATTTTATTTTAATCAACTTTGAATGCGTAGTTATGTAGTTGCGAAATTACGTAGTTGGGATTTGCCTCGCATTTCAGAGGCCCCCAAATCAGAAATAAACTTTTAAAAAGTTATAAACATGCCGTGGTAAATATGCCTTACAACGGGGCCGTTGCAAAAAATCGGATGAGCTAGCAACCTTTTTTGGTACTCCGGCACTGCTGAATACAATGGTTTTCCTTTAGTGCTCCTTTTGTCTCTCGATATCGTATAAAAGTTTTGAGCAGCTGCTTCTTTAAAAAAATTTTAGAAAAAAAAATCTGAAAGCTCTCGGATTTTACATTACGCCCAAAAGGCTGGTTTGTGAACGTTTTGTGTATTACTTTTATTTATTAAATATCATGTTCTTCGCACTTAAACCATAAGATTCACTTCAACAGCAATATCGCAAAATAATTTTAAAATGAGCATATCTTTAGAAATTCCGATGCACACTCTCGCGCGCTGGAGACATTTTTTTCCCCGTAAAGTGTTGCTATTGCTCGCTATTAAATCGCTGAGTTTGTTAATCAAGAATTCATTAAAGTTTTACATAATATGAAAAAGATAATAAAACAAATTCCAAATTTGGGCTTCCAGATACTCATATTCGGTGGAGGATTACGTTATGATGGCTCTAAGTACCGTTGTTTTATCACAGTGTGAGAAACATACATACATTTATACAGATTCTTCATTATTTAATTTCTTTAAATATAATACAGGGCTCTAATATTTGGTGGCAACAATTTGAAAAGTGAACTGACATTTATAGTGAAACAACGTAAAATGACAAAACGAAATTAATAATCCTTCAGAGCAAATCGCCCCTTTGGACTAATAAAAGAGAGTAAGCGTACTAGGAACTTGATTATTGTTAATTACTAATATTTCGATTATTCTGTTTACTAATATTAGTAAAATATTAGTAAAATATCAAAATATTAGTAATTACTATTCGGTTTACTAATATTGCTAATATTTTGAATGATTACTAATATTTCTGCTCATGTTCCAGCTAATGACCATTATCGTCCAGTAACTTCATAATAATTTGGCGAAGAGATCAAGTTATTTACTTGCCTATTATTTAATCGAGGGTAAAAAAAAACAATTATTTTTATCCGAAGAATAAAAGGGCTGACAGTTGCTTAAAAGCTTTAAAGCAGAATGCTGTTTTAAAGCAAAGTTGCTTTAAAGCAAACTGTAGCTGAGCTAATTGAGATTTCTCTTCACTGCAAGGAAATGCCACGAATGTTTCAGTCGCTTTTCAAATCAAATGAAAGCCCCAACTCATTTGTGCAGCACCTGCGACTACCGTCTGTGGATTGCAGCTGAACGGAAAGCAGAAATTAAATTTTGCTAGTCCTCCTTTCCTACTGCGATTTATTTCTTTTTCCTTTTCCGAACCCTTTCTCAAACTGTTTACGCATTTCCCTTCCTTTCCCTGCTTTTCGATGCATGTGCTCTCTTCCTACCCTTCCTCACAACTTCTCAGATTTGAATACGTAGAAAGGAACTAACATATGTTTAGGACAATGGATTGAAATACAGAGGCTGTTCGCACATTTTTTAGACGATGTATATTGTATTCACAAAACTAAATTACATAAAATTCTTGTGTTTTAAATTTTCTGTTTGACATCCCTTATTCTGAACTATCCTTCGACTTCGCAATTTCCAGGATAATAATGCCTTTTGAAGTGTCAGAAAAGGTATTCTATCCCATTCCTCCGGAACAGTTTTCCAGAGTCCCGTTAGGGTTTTGGGACAACGTTTGGATAATGCAGTTTTTAAAAGTCCGAAAGCACAAAATCCATAGGTGACACATCGGGAGATTTAGTAGGGATATCAGTGAAGGATATGGCCTCGATACCAGTTTTTTGTTCCATTTCCTTTATTAAATTTACAGTGGGTTTTGATCACTCAGACATCAGGATTATTTTGAAGAAGAAGTCATAAAAAATGAGCAATGCCCTCGCCGGGACTCGATCCACGGACCTCTCGAAGACGCGTCGAGCGTGCTGACCACTACACCACGAAGGCATGCCAAGAATGCGGGATAAATACCTTATAACGTGATTGTTTCACGTAATGAAATTCCCCCACCCCGCGAAAAAAAATGCGCAAATGCTAACTCAACCAACCCATGTCTGTTGAATAATGTGAATGTTCCAATATTTTCTGCTTTTAAGTGTTTAAAAAATCTTTAGGGAAACAATATGCGATCTGAAAACGCATTTTCTCTGATATGCCGGCGGCTGTTTTCCTTTTAGATTAGGATGGTAAAATGTTAAAATACCTTTGTGATAATCTGCAGCGCTGAGGAACTACAAGATGTATTACCAAAGCTTGGACATTATACAACACTTCGGCAACGCTTTGAGAACTCTATGATGCATATATTCTTTGTGACAGGATGAGTATTGTCTTTCAGTGGTTGGCTGTTTCAGTGGCCTTTCATAACATGATTGTGATCTTTTCTATAATTGGAAGAATCACTAAAAGGAAAGCATCCTCGTATATAAACAGAAGAATTCTCTCGAAGATTCCAAGGAAAGACCTCCAGGGAAAGGTTTTGGTAAAACTACTTAGTAATACCCATATGTTCAGCAAAATTTTAAAAATATGAGAGAAGATTGCATTGAATGGATGCAACTACTATATTCTGTGAAGTACTGTTATGTTTGGGATAAAATATGCAACATCCCAAACACAAATGTATTACTATACAATGCTTTATACCGATTCTTGATGAAAAACATCTATCGAAGTAACTTATCAAGTGCAATTAGCAGATAATTGTTGTGTATTCACTTAATACTAGTTTGTTGTTATAAAAAAGTTCTGTAATATCTATTCTCCAAAGCGAAGAAAATCTACGCATTTGAGGTATTCATTCGTAAGAAACGCACACGCTTTTCCTTTAATATCAAAATTATTTCTTTAGGAACGGCTGATGCAGTATTAATAAATGTGACAAACTTTCATAATGGCGTTGTTACAATTTCTCCCGATTATCCTTCTGTCAATAATGCGTGAGAACCTATAGCATGAAGCTAGTACGAGGATAATCGCCATCTTGTGAAATAGTTGATCTAAGGAACATAAAATTGTGGTTAATTTTAAGCTGTGGGAATCATCCACAGAGATTTAAAAAATGTTTAAGACAGTACTGTAGAGAACAGAATGAGTAGCACCATTTAAGTGATTAAGTTTCAATAAATATTTAATATCTGCGGAAGCTGATTCTCATTCTTGCCGCTGTTCCATCAACCAGCATCAGAAATAGAATGTTGACGTTTAGTGCTTTCTAGTCAGTATTGATTGGAGAACCTTAGAAGGATGTTCTAAACGCCTCGCTCGTTGGAAAATACCTGAAATTGGACTCTGGATACTGAAGTATTTCATCACAATGTTCAACATATTGCGTCAGCGCTAGTATTGGAATCTCGCAGCCATTACAAAACACTCGCAAGTCTTCATACACGCCTGACTGGGACCCTTGGGACGTGCTTTTGCCATCCAGGTCTAAATTCATGTCAGATGAAAATGATTTAGTAATATAATACAAATGTTTCGTTAATGCTTTAATGAACAGCAGTGATGCTGAGCTAAATGCAGGGGTGTAGCTGACAGCTTAGATTAACAGTAACGTCACTCTTGTTGCTTTAGAAATGTCCATGAATTAAATGTACAGTTCTCGAATGTAAGTTGAAATTATTTAAATGGTTTTCTTATTCGCATGTTTTTGGAACTATTAAGAATACACTCTTAATTTTTGGGGGGTTGGCAATGATGCATGTGCCATAATTGGTTTAAAGAATTGGTTTTGAAGATTTTTCACTTGAAGATGACCAACGTTCTGGCCGACCTTCTGAAGTTGACGACATAATGAAAGCCATAATTGAGCCGAATCGGCATATAACTGTCCAAAATATTTCAAAAAGGATATAAATATCACACGCAACAATTGAAGACCATTTAAGAAGTCTTGGATCCGTTTAAAGCTCGATATTTATATTCCGTATGAATTTAAAAAAAATCATTTAACTTGTCAGGACTGTTTGTTCGGTGCATATTCTTGGCAAACATCTTTGGAAAACTCCTTAAATCCTTAAGTCCTGATCTGGAACAGGGAGCTGAATGCAGCTATGTTCTGGTGGTAGATACTGTGATTAAATGGTCGAATAACTGCACTTGAAAGGAATTTAAAATCCTCTTTTATTAAATCAATGCTATTTACAAATCACTTCCCAACTCGGGAGGGATACAGAAAGTAAAAGACCACACTTGGGTCTAAAATGAACAATCAGATAAATTTAAAACTAAAGCTAAATAGAAATTAAATTACTCTTTGCTCTCAGAGCTATACGCGGAGTTGGCCTCTAACTAAATGGTGCGTAGCAAGATTTACTAATACTAGCGCACTTCAATTTATTTCAATAAGCAATCACGTAGCAAGCACTATGGCTTAGAATTTAACTGCTAGCTGGTCAGGTGAACGTCGAATAGAATGGCCGTGATCTGAGACTAAAAGCTCTCTCACACGGAGAGGTTTTTACCACTCGCTTAAATAGCACTTGGCTCCACTTCAAATTAGCATAAAGCTGAACGGGAAGTTGAAACTTCTTCTAACGGGAGCTTCTTCTAACGGGAAGTTGAAACTGAGAAGAGATAGAAAGATTTAAATTAAAATAAAACTTTGTTAGTTTAACTAAAACCTTACAAACTCCGTCAATATTTGTGATACGTCTTTCAAACGTAATGCAGCTGAATAGCGTTTACATCACTGGCGATGAAAAATGGGTCATCTACAATAGCATAACCGAAAAAGATCATGGTCCAACCATGATGAATCAGCACAAATCGTATCAAAACTAAACAGCATCAGAAAATCTTCAGGCTCTCAGTTTAGTGGGATTATAAAGGTGTGCATTTTGAGCCTCTTCCGAGCAAACAAAAACAATGAACTAATCAACTCAGATGTTTATTGTAACTTATGAAACTGGAGGAAGCAATCAATGCAAGGCTTAACGACGCATTTTAGCAACATGGACGAAATTATTGGAACTTGGCTGGAAAGTGATGTCGCATAACCCGTATAGCTTCGTTCTTGCAACATCGGATTAACGTTTATTTCGAAGCTTACAAAGCTTCTGAAATGGTAAAAATTTCAGTAATAATGATGACCTCAGATCGTACTTGGTTGAGAATTTCGCCAGAAGTTCTATGAGCGCGAAATCATGAAGTTACCAGAAAGAACAAAAAGGTCATCAAAGGTTACCTGAAATTTCATCAAACAGAATGGAAGATATTTCACTAATTAGAGTTTACTTTTTGTACAGAAAAACTGAGTTTCATTTTATACTAAAACCACGAATTATTTTCTTGCCAATCCAATGAAACATTTTATCCAAATTCATGATAGGTCCAAAATTTCCACAAAACTGTGAAAAATACTTTTACGTTTTACTAAAATTTAAATTTTATTGTAGATATTGCGTTATCTTACTCTAGCCTACATAGCCTACGAAGCCTAGCAGGGACCTAGATATGGCCGAGCGTAGTAACAGCTAAGACAGATGTAGCCAAAAGGCAAACGCGCGCTAGTCAGGAAATCGGACTCTCTCTGTTGAAGTCGGTTAAGTCACGACTTAAATAGCACTCATTCTCATTTGCATTCTCTGCGTTTCTGAATTCATATTCTGGCAGGAAATTGTAAGCTGAAATTAGAACAAGATAGGAAAGATACAAAACTTAAAATAACTATTAATTAACATGATGTAAACCTTACAGCTAGTTCAAAGTAGAAATTTGACATATTCTCCCGCTCGCAGGTATTCTGCAGTTAAGCATAAGACAGACTATTTCGTCTGCTGAGAAAAGCTGCCTCCTAAATGAAGGTCATTAACATGTAAGAGACTGTAGCTTAGATGGTGCAGAGCTCATCAGCTTTAAACGTACAGTACGTTTCTACTGATTACTCCTTACGTGATTTGAAAATAAGTAATTCTCTTAGAAATCACTAACTATCTACTTATCGAGCTCTTTGCTTATGTGGAATTTATGAACTTGATATAAAAAATATTTAATGAACTTTTAATTTACTGCGGGCACCCTGCAGACCAAACTTCTTCCATAGCCCTAAGCCTGTTCCATAGCCTAACACAACTTTCTGTGCTTAAGAACGCTGTGTTCTGCTTCAGCGTTTGCACTGTTCTAACGTTCAAGAAAAGATAAAATATTAGAGAGGAAAAGAGCGGAAATACAAAGTGGCTTTTGCATTTCTTGAAATTATAGATGTTTATAGTTTAAATTCCTTCATTGTACTACAATATATTACATTACGTTATGTTACTTCAGCTATATCAATTTTAAGAAGCTGAATGATGGCTGTTGTGACTTAATTTGTCTTTGCGTCTTTTTGCCTCTTTCCTCTACTAAAAGCTTTGTCAATCTAAAGCAGCAATTCTTTAATTTATCACACACACATACTGGTACTTTTGGCCGCGAGTCGACGTAGAGCTCTGAGAAGCTACTGGCAAGGATCTGTACCTAGAAGTCTCGGCAAGGGAGTATACAAATTATGAACCCAGTGGTTCTGGGGCCTCCGGAAAGGTCATTGATTGGCCAGCCGGCAAGTCTTAGAGAAGTGCGGTTCTGGTAGCTCGGGAAATGGTACCGGATTTTCTGGGCAATGGCCCTCTGAGACGAGCAGCCCGAGCGACTGGTAAGTAGCAAATTAACGATTAGCGATGTCCTGTGGACTCAAGTGCGTTGAGCCGATCCCTCCAAGGTTCTGGGAGAGGGGTTGAACTCCAGCCCCAGTTCTGCAGGGACGAGGACTCTTACGCTGGCGAAAAAAAAATTACGGCAACTACGTTGCGAGCGTACTCGTGTGAACGGTCCTTTAATCCGATTAAGTTCGTGGAGAGAGGAAGCCAATATCTTATCTTGACCTAAATATAGCCCATAGAGGGTTTTTTTGGATAATTAGAAAAAACGCCTCCATAAGCAAGTCACTTACTCAACTAACCAGGATAGTTCTATTTAGAGCGAATACAAAAAAGAAAGGTAAAAGGATAACCGTTGTCACGTCGTCTTAATTAGTCGTCTTATTAAAATTAAGACCTAATATTTCATATTACAGATTAAATCATATTGGAAAGCAACGGAGTTATAGAGTAATGGAGCCAAATGCAGTTTGTCCCAATCTATCTATGTTGGGACATGTAATAACCACTCTACACGGAGTCAGAATTTGACATTGAAGTATTTAAGTTCCGTACACTTTAGCATCATCAGTTTGTAGGGTTCAACTCTTTAAATCTTAAGTTCTTACTTAGAACCCCACGAACACTTTACAAACGAATAATCGCTTAAGTGTGAGCAGAACAAGTGAGACTTGAGAAGGGTTTAAAACCCTTTATTATTCAGTATATTTACGATCAGTTCCGGCTTGGAACTTTACAATGAAGCCGCCACTCGGGCTTGAACTTAAATAAAACTATCGTTAAAGCTCTTAAATAATATAGCCGAAGCTATCACAATCTAACTAGTTGGCCCCTAAGTATTAATTGAATCGGCGAAGCCTAGCAAGGGCCTAGATAGAGTCGAGCGTCGTAACAGCTAAGAGAGATGTGGCCAGAAGGCAAACGCGCGCTAGTCAGGAAATCAGACTCTCTCTCTGTTGAAGTCGGTTAAGTCGCGATTTAAGTAGTACTCATTCTCATTTGCATTCTCTGCGTTTCTGTATTCACATTCTGGCAGGAAATTGTAAGCTGAAATTAGAATAAGATAGGAAAGATACAAAACTTAAAATAACTGTTAGAAAACGCATTATAAACCTTACAAGTTTCCTATTCTCCTCAGTAGTTTTTCTTAGATGTGCTGTGTTTATACATGAATCGTTTTCGTCATAGCTTTCCAAATCAGTCGCCGTTTTTCATAAATTTAGTGGATTTCAGGCATAACCGGAGCTAGCTACCCTGAAGTACTTACGAGATGTCCGATTGCAACCAGGTCTTATCATGAAAGTGCTAACTACGAAAATTATTTAAGAACTCATTTACATTCTCTTACTTTTTAAATTTGGATTTTTAGTAACAGTTTTACAAGTTTAATATAACACGTGAATGAATACAAACGCAAAATAATGGTATAATAATATGTATAAGTAATTCTTAATAATATTTCACTTAATATTATATTAACTTGAAACTATTTTAATATATCCAATTAAAACCTTTTTAGGATATACCTTTTTAGGAATTAACGAAAGTTATTCCTTATTGTAAAAACCTAAAGGTATTCAACTTAGAAATTGTTATAAATAAGCAACAATATATAGCGTAGAGTGCAGTTTCATAAAAAATCTTGTCCAACGTTGTCAAAGAGTTGCTGTTATAGAGAGTATACTATAGTAGTATTACAGTGAATACAGATATTGTAACAGTTGCTGTTACAGTGAACACAGATGATCGCTTTTATAAATTTTAGAAGCGAGTTAAAATTAATATATTTTCATAAATTTATACCTAAATAGTTGTAACAAATTAATTAACTATTCCAAGCTAATTATCACTATTCTTTTAATTTTACGATACTTATCAAATCAATGATATTTTTTTTACGAAATTCTACTTTAAATTGGTTTTTAAGAGATTTTATGATCGACACACTTCTGAAAATTACGAATATCTGAATTTTTAAAAATAACTTTTATACTGCAAATGATGCTGAATTTTATTTGATAATTTTTAATACATTTACAAATCAATATGAATACCACCTACTGATAAGAAAATAATTAAATGTTTAAAAGTTAATATTGGAACATCTTGAAACTTTATGTAGTGTTGTATTTCCATATTTTCGAAAAAAGTATTTAAACTACAATTAATTGAAATTAAGGCCTTATTTATTAAAAAAAGTTCGAATCTCATAAAATAAAAGGTTAGGTTTTCCCAAGAAATGTATTTAAAACTGCTAAACACGTTGGCAAATTCAAGATTAAGACGTCGATTATTGTAAAACGTTTGAATTCAGCAATCAATAATCCAATGATCACGGTTGTGTTCGGATCATCCAGAAACGGGAAAAAAAAACAAATACGTGCTCAAAACAAAGCTTAAATGGTTAACGCATTTAGTTGTAAGGTTTTAGTTTAAACTAACAAAGTTTTATGTTAATTTTCTCTTTCCTGTAAGTTCTTATTTCAACTTCCCGTTAGAATGAGCGCGCGTTTCAGCTTTATCCTAATTTGAAGTGGGGTGAACTTTGTACTTAAAGGTTAGCGAGGAACTTCTCGGTGTGAGAGAGCTTTTAGTCTCAGATCACTGCGGCTCTGTTCCACGTCCGCCTGACTAGCTAGTATTTATGTCTAAGCCTTAGCGCTGTTACGCTATTACTTACTGAAGAAATCTAAGTGCGTTAGTATTAGCCAAATCTTGCTGCGCACCTTTAATAGTTTAGCGTAAAGGCCAACCTCGCGTTGATAGCTCTGTGAGCAACGACTACTTATTTTCTACTTAACTTTATTTTAAATTACTTGATTGTTCAGTTTAGACCCAAGAGCGGTCATTATTTTCTGTTATCCCTTCCGAGTTGTGAAGTGGCTGTAAATAATCGTTTAATAAAAGGGTCATTTTAAAACCCTCCTTGCGTGCAGTTATTCTACCAGTTAACTACAGTTATTCTACCACAGACATAGCTGCATTCAGCTCCCTGTTCAAGATCAGGACTTTAATAACTTCACGAATATGTTCGCCAAAAGTATGCACCGAACACTCAGTCCTGACATAGTTACTTTATTTATTTATTTTTAAATCAACTTTGTTGTTTCAATACTTTTTGGATTCTTTTAGGTGAGAATGAGTACTAATTTAAATAATATTAAGATACCCATAATAAATGCGTATTATAATGATAATGAAAAGAATGTTTCGAATTAAACGCTAATGCCGCTAAGTGAAAGACAATTTACTCGAAAATCTGAAAATTATAAGGATTCAGTTTTGTTTCCAGAATAATACATATTTTATTATGTGGATCTTGGGTACTTTGGGCTTAGTTTCAAACTATTAGAGTATAGAATATTGGGTCTGGTTACGAAGCCACGGTTTAACAGTAACATTTATAAGAATGAAGAATGGTATCATTTAAGAAATGTGGATTCAAAATTTCTGTCAAAGAATTGGTAGGTAAGGAGAAAAAATACAAGACACTTGGATGACATCAACTCAAAGAGAATTAGATGGAGTTGGAGAGTGTTTCGGTAACCTTAAGATGTTTAAGTTACAAAAAAGCGCCTTGCTAACCTCTACATTCCGTGTGATTAAAGAGGCTGTTCGCACATTTTTTAGACGACGTATATTGTATTCACAAAACTAAATTACATAAAATTCTTGTGTTTTAAATGTTCTATTTGACATCCCTTATTCTGAACTATCTTTCGACACCGCAATTTCCAGGATAATAATGACTTTTGAAGTGTCAGAAGAGGTATTCTATCCCATTCCTCCCGAACAGCTTTCCAGAGTCCTGTTAGGATTTTGGGACAACGTTTGAATAATGCAGTTTTTAAAAGTCCTAAAGCACAAAAATCCATAGCTGACACATCGGGAGATTGAGTAGGGATACCAGTGAAGGGTATGGCCTTGATACAAGTTTTTTGTTCTATTTCTTTTAGGAAATATACAGTGGATTTTGATGTGTGACTGCTGGCTTTGTCCTGATGGAGTCTCACAGATGGATGGCACTGTGGGTAAAGAGATGGTATTTCATTCAGAACAATTGGTGATAAAATATGTTCCTGATAGTATTTGGAGTTAATCTTGACATTTGTTTGCACTCTCTTTATTTTTAACTTGCCAATATAAGAAACACCAGCAACAATGATGAATCCCTTAGAAAACCTTTCTTTCGATTTTTTGAACCATGTACTTAAATTTTTTCTCCCCTTTTATGACATTAAATGGCTCTTTTTATGTTACAGTCATTTAAATACACCCATGGTTCATCTATTGTGACGATTGTTTTCCATTTTTTGTTTTTGGATAAGTGTTTCTCATGTAGAATTCTGCAGCGTGTCCTGCGTCGAACGATATGCTTTGGAAGAAGACGATGCACATTGCATTTTTCTCGCTTTCTTAAGATTTAAATCCACGTTTATCATTTTGTTTACAGTGGACACCGAGCATTTTAATGATTTTGCAACTGTCCTTTGACTAGGGGGATTTTCTTTTAACATTAAACAACGTACCTTCGCGATAGTCGAAGATGTCCGTTTTTCCTTGGATACTTGTTTGGAATTTTTGTCCCATTTGAGGCTCCATTTTGACGTTTTTTTTCCTTTCTTGTTGACGATATTAACTATCGACGCTTTACATATCACAAAACCATGACTCTCGCATCGTTTTTGGATAATAGAGTTTGCATATTTCTCTTCGGAATGAGCGTCAATGTAGCCTTCAAACCACTGCTTTGTTAAATTCGCCGTTTTGAATACAAACAAAACTTTTAAGTCTCAGACGATAATTTTGACTTTTTAAAACATAGTACAATTGCAATTACTTCTTTTGAAGCAATAGATTGTTTATTACCGCATACCAAAATAGTCTAAAAATGTGCGAACAGCCCCTGTATTGAGGAGTGTATTTTGTCAGCAGCAGTTGTCAATACAGTCGAGATGCACTTAACTATCATTTTTCTCATGGAGACCATATTTTTTTACATTTTAAACTTAGGAGATCAGTAGATTTGTTGCCAATCTAGAGAGAAACTAAGCTTCGCAACAACAAAGATAACGCTTTCTTTTATTATTGCGAATTAAATCGTGCTTAATCCATTCTGGAATTTATTCAAGGAAATAAGCATTTAAGATTTAACTTCGTAATGATTATACAGATGTTTTGAGCTTTTAATGTATTTTTACCTTATCTCGAAGTGAGAACTGAATTAATTGAATGAGAATTATGGAATCGTCTGTGAAAAACTGTTTCTTTTTTTGCTTGTTTAATTTCTTTTATACATCGTTTTAGATTTATTATAGTATTTGAAAAGAACATGTGGCAAGGATTAGATAATTCGTCAAATGATATAGTACATAATTTTTGTGCATTCTGAATTATAAAATGAATGAGATGAACACTGTTAAGTGAACCTAGGACCAGAGTGTCGTTATGGTAAAGAAATGTAGTGAATTTTAAACAGTGGATTTATGCTATTGTGGTTTATCGCGTTATCGGCGAAGTAGATTTCATTCAATTCAATAAGTTTAAATGAAATGCAAAATGCGTTTAATTTAATATTCCTAACAAGGAAGTCATGTGGTGTACATGTGGGGATTATGTTTTTCTTTGCCAGCTGAAACATTGCAAGGCATAAAGCTTTCCTGGGATAAAACCGTTTTTACTGATATATACGTAAATAGACTTATCGTTATTAGCTACAAGTAATTCGATTTCAGAATTCTTAAACTCATCAATAATACTAAGGTTAAAACCCTTTACTTCACTTTCATCACTAGTAAGTGGGGAATCTCAAATCATCCATAAAGTTCTCAACGACTGTGGTTCTAACTTTCGCCAAGAGGAAAAGAAATGCAAGTTCGAGGGGGCGTTTTTAGTACCGTAAACTAGCGACAGCTTGCAGCTTTTGCCATCGAAAAGTGATAAAAGTGTTCCGTGGTGCTAAGAGATACTGCTTTGTTACAACCCAAACTTTGCGCTCTTTTTGCGCGAAGTACCCCTAAAAAACGCTTAATGACTGATAAAGTACCTCAGTAATTTTTCTAGTAGAAACGATCCCAACAGCCCTTATTGCATGAGCAGTTCTTGGTTTCTTTACGCTAAACAGTCGGAAAAGATACGGGAGAGCAAAAGGGGCTTCCAGGAAATGAAGGCTAATGACGTCATAATGACGCGACTTCACCACGTTTCCGGAGCGTTTTGTGACATCTATGAACCACAAAAGTTGGCTCCCATCGTGCAAATAAATGAACAGACATTGACTTTGTTGCTTCTTCCGGATGGAAGTAGAATGGTTTCCTAATCTTCTAATTAAATCATGAAATGAGAAAATAATTAAAAACATTCACTGCTTAAGGGAAAAAAACTCGGAATGCTTGATTTCTTTCTTTTAAATATACGTTAACGGCAGTTGTCATTAAACCCGTATTACAAAACGCATAATCTTCAAAAGAAAAGTATACAGTTTAAATTGTCAGGACTGAGTGTTCTATGCATACTTTTGGCGAACATGGTCGTAACCGTATCAAAGTCCTGATCTCGAACAGGGAGCTGAATGCAGCTATGTTCCTTGGTAGAATAACTGTGGTTAAGTGGTAGAATAACTGCACGTAAGAGGGGTTTAAAATGACCCTTTTATTAAATTAATATTTACAGCCACTTCCCAACTCGGAAGGGATAACAGAAAATAATGATCGCAATTGGGTCCAAACTGAACAATCAAATAATTTAAAATAAAGTTAAGTAGAAATTAAGTAGTCGTTGCTCACAGAGCTATAAACGCGGGGTTGGCCTCTGTGCTAAACGATCAATGGTGCGTAACAAGATTTCGCTAATACTAACGCACTTAGATTACTTCAATAAGTAATAGCGTAACAGCGCTAAGGTTTAGAACTTAAATACTAGCTAGTCAGGTGGACGTCGAACGGAGCCCCAGTGATCTGAGACTAAAATCTCTCTCACCCCAAAAAGTTCCTTGCTAACCCTTAAATATAAAACTTATCTCCACTTCAAATTAGCAAAAAGCTGAAACGCGCTCTCATTCTAACGAGAGGTTGAAATAAGAACTTACAGGAAAGAGAAAATTAACATAAAACTTTGTTAGTTTAAACCAAAACCTTGCAAAATGAATATTAAAAAATCAAACTCATCATTCAAAAGCAAATAAGTTAATTTTTAAAGTGTGTGGAAGTTTCACTGTTTATGTATTTGTTTTAATTTGGTAGAATTTTACATTGAGCAGTTTTTCTAACTCTTATGTCAGTACACTAATGCAGTCAATCTTAAAACGCACGTACAGATAAATGTTTTTATTTAGTTTTAAATCTTTTTCTTTACGTTACCGATGATCTTGAGTTTTTCTGTTTGTATCTCTTATTCTAAATTTTCATTTATGCATGCAGTTAACATGCTGCGAAAATGCAAAACAGAACTAAATCGACATCTTTCACTGCAATAAAAAAAATCATAAAATTTAAAATAAATATATTTTGCATTCCACTGAAAACGCAATAGTATCAGGATCACGAACACACCAATTTCATACCGTTATAAGAAGGTTTTCGTTTGCAGTATTCGCATGTTAAGCATTTTGCAACTTATAAATAATCAAATTATAC
This sequence comes from Stegodyphus mimosarum, assembly GCA_000611955.2. Classification (NCBI taxonomy): domain Eukaryota; kingdom Metazoa; phylum Arthropoda; class Arachnida; order Araneae; family Eresidae; genus Stegodyphus; species Stegodyphus mimosarum. The sequence goes on from KK112390.1 coordinate 79,397, forward strand.
TTATTATCAAATTAAACTTAACTAGCTTAACTAAAGCTAACTGAAAGGTATAGCCGAAGCTATCAAGATTCTAAGTAGTTGGCCCCTAAATCTTAAGAAGCCAAACAAGGGCCAAAAGTACGGCCGAGCACAGCAATATCTAAGAGAGACGTAGCCAAAAGGCAAATGCGCGCTAGTCAGGAAATCAGACTATCTGTCTCGAAACATTGAGTTAACTAGTAGTCTTTGCTCATTTGCATAAACTGCGTAATTTAAATTAAATAACGAAGAATATGCATAAATGTATGTATGTTCCTCGCACTGGAATAAAACAACGGTACCTAGAGCCATCCAATTTTGAATATTGAACCTTTCCACCCGAATATGAACATCTGTAAGCACAAATTTGGAATTTGGAACTTGTTTCGGACTTCATATTTTGTAAAATTTTAACGAATTTTTTATTAGCAAACTCGAGGATTTCAAAACGAGGATTGGCGACGTTGTACAGAAAAAATAGTTTTATCTCCAGCGCGCGAGACTGTGTATCGGAAATTCTAAAGATATGTTCATTTTAAAATTATTTTGCGATATTGTTCTTGAACTGAATTTCATGATTTGAGTGGGAAGAACATGATATTTAATAAATAAAAGCAACACGCAAAATGTTAAAAAAAGCCCCTTTGGACGTAATTTAAAATCTGAAACCTTTCAGTTTTCATTTTCTTTTTTTGGGGGGGGGGTGTAGAGTACTTGCAAAATGTTAGTAGAATTTCATGATTAACTTTTACATTTCGTATGTTTGTTTTTCACCAAATGTTTTGACAGCTGGTGATACTTAGACTCTTCTATACATTTTGACATCTAGGAGTTAAAAAACAACATATCACTTTAATTTCCGGATCATCTTAGCGTTTTAATATTTGACACAGTTTCTAGGATCTTGCTTTGCTTCAAAATACTTCCCAGCTGTCTCATGAGATTTTAAGCCATAATTAGAAATTGCAAACTTTCATAATTGAGATATTGTTACAAATTTGTTCGTAGATAGATAATTCTAGTGCAATTATATATGAAACTTTTGTATTTTTCTGTATGATTTAACATGAAAGTCTAGAGAATAGAAGTTTGCCCTAAAATTCAGAATACAGGGCAATTCCATTTAATATTGAGCAATTCGCTGTCTCACTAAATTGGCGAGATATCGCCAATCCGGCAAAGGTTTTGGTGACTAATACTTTCGTCAGATCTGGCGAGAGATCACCAAAAGTGGCCAAACTTCGCGAACATTTGGCGACATTTTGGTCCGCTCCCTGTGTAACTGTAATGGATATTGTAACTGAATAACTGTAATTTATGCACTACGTAGCTGTAACCGTAATTCGGCCCTCATAAGCCTTCCAGTAATTTCGAGAAACAGAAAATACTGCAAATATCTCGGCGGTTAGGTGAAAACTATATAAGACCGGAAAAAGCATCTGCTCTCAGTTGTTAGTTCAGCTCGAGTTCGGAGATATCTCTGGGTTAGCTTCGCTCATTAGATGCGCTTTGCATTGCGTTGTGTTTATCTTTGTGGGTTTTACTTGTTTAATTCAAAATTCAATCCTTGCACCCCACAAACACTAACAAACGAATAATCGCTTAAGTGTGTTAAGAGACGCGTAAGACTTAAGAAGGGTCAACGACCCTATATTTCTCATAATAAATATGATACGATGAGTTCCTAACTCGGAACTTACAGCAAAGCCTCCACTTGGCCTTGAACTTAAATGAATAGGAAATTAAACTTAACTAAGCTTAACTAAAGCTGACTGAAGATATAGCCTAAGCTATCAAGATTCTAAGCATTTGGCCCCTAAAGCAAGGGTGAAGTCAGCGAAGCAAAGCAAGGGCCTAAAGTACGGCCGAGCGAAGCACTAGGGTAGAGAGAGACGTAGCCAAAGGCAAACAGCTACTAGTCAGGAACTCAGGCTCTCTCACGACGTCGGTGAAACATCGGCTTAAATACTACTCTTTACTCATTTGCATTAACTACGTTTCTGAAATTACATTCTGGTAGGAAATTGTAAGGTGAAACTACCAAAGATAGGAAAGTTGCAAAAACTTCCAATAACTGTTAACAAAATTAGGATACAACAACAATCTCAGTAGTCTGATGTGTAACATTATTTACGATCCTTGGACACTATTATTAGTCTATATAAATGTCAAACTAATGCAACGAAATTAAGCACATCAAAACACTAAAATAATGCCTTCTAATAAGAAAAACTTGTGTCACTAATTTTTGCAAATTAATAATTTTCACGACTATCCTAAATTATCCTAAAGTAACAGTACTAAAATGGATCTAAAATTCTTGAAACATAAAGCTAGTTTATTTTTTCTTGATTCTAAGCGTTCGATTTCTGCATTAACATCAAGAGGATAATGTATGTACGTATTCAAAGCGAATGCTGCTCTTTCTGCCTTCCTAAACCCTTTTACTGAAACTCGCAAAATTACTAAAATGATGGCGTCTCTAAGAATTTTATTATCTCGCTCTCCCAGCGATACGAAGGAGAACTCTTTTGTCCAAAGGATTACAGAGGGGCAATGACTCCTTTTGTCCATGCGTTAGGAACAGACAAAGCCACGAACTTATTTGCATATTTCATGAGGGTGGTTCCCCTTTCTTTCCCCCCTTTTTTTTCTTTAATTTCTTCGATTCATTCAAAGCGAAAGAGGCAATCTAAGTCTAACTTCCGCTTCTAAATGCCCTTTGTTACGTTTGACTTTAGAAATACCTCTGTTTGATTTGTAGTGAAGTATGCATACGATCTTGTGATAATAATATTTAGGATTTAAAGAATACATATGAGTTGATTCAACTAAAATAAGTGTTAATTATTTTTAGAAGATTTTAATTTTTAAATAATACTTACATTTAACACACAAAGAATGTTTTCCTTTTTACTTCCTTGTACGAAGTAAAAAGGAAGTATTGTAATCTCGAAAAATTTCGGATTTCATATTTCAACGAAAATATCCATTTTGACAGCTATCGAATGCAGTTTATCGATGTTTTTGCGTAATATCTAAAGGTCAGAACAGAATAAAAGACTTTTTTCCCCCAAAAAATTATAAAACTGATTTAAAATGGATTCTGGAGAAATTTTTTTCGTGGCGTCTGTACGTACTTACGTACGCATGTAGGTATGTATCTCGCATAACTCAAAAACGACTAGCCTCAAAACGCTGAAATTTTGTATACAGGACTGCTATAACATGTAAATTGTAAATGTGCACCTCGCATTTTGGTTGCAATCGGCCGCACCAAAGGTATATAAATATATATATGTATATATCCACTCTGTTGTTCGGCTCAGTGAACCCAGTTTCTTTATTCTTATAAGTTTGTAAATTGTGCATTTTTTGCTTTAAAAATGATTGAATTATGTTGTTCTTATCTTTTGGTTAAGATTTTTATGCCTTTAGTTAACCTGCATGCAATAATTGTGGAATTATCAACAATTTAAAAGTTCTTTAAGTGCGGCTAAGCCTAATTTTTGGTTATGTTAGCGGCCATATTTGTTTACATTTGAAGCTTAGCAGAATAGTGGATTTGTTGCCAATCTAGAGAAACTAAGCCACACAAAGTAAAGTCTTCTTTTATTATTGCGAATTAAATTATGCTTGATTTATTCTGGAATTATCATTTATGTTATTAGATGGGTTTTGCGTACAAATCGTAGTTTTAATTGAAAAAATTTTTTATTTTAAGTGTTTTAACTGAACTTCGTGTTTTATGCTTTTCTATATCTTTCAAATTTTACTGAAAATATTTTGAACTTTTATGTATTTTTGCCTTATCGCGAAGTGAGAACTGAATTAATGAGTAGCGCATGTGCATTAGGTAAGCGGCGCTGAATCGTCTGTGTTTAGCGCCGAAGTGTGTGTATGGAAAATAAATATAGGGAACTTTAAAGAGTGTATTTAATCTGTTGTGGTTTATACGCTATCGACGAAGTAGAGTTAATTCAAAATTCTTTAACTGTTAATTCAATATGTTTAAATGAAATGCAGGAAAATTGCGTATAATTCAATATTCCATACAAAGAAGTCATGTGGTGTACACAAGAGACTTTTTTAGTGTAAATGCCAGCAGAGCTGAGTACCTTTGATTAATGTGGATAGCTGTATTTTAGTTATTACAAAATTTAGCATTCTTAGATGCACAGCACAGATACAGTATTAAAAGATGATTACTGAAAACATTTGTAGATTTTCTAATTTTTTTTGGGGGGAAGGGGGGCAAAGTTCAAACATGGTACATTTTTCAAAAAGAGAAAATGCTTGTAGTAACTGGCGTACAATTTTATAAGATGAGCTTGACTTTTTCTTTCTTGTTCAAAGTAAAACGAGGACTGTAATCGTGGAATATTTTAGGTATCATATTTTAAAGGAAAATCCTTCTTCATCATCTTCGAATCCATTTGAATGCTTTTTTTTGCGCGACATCTGAACACACGGAGAAAATAAAGGATTATTTTTTCCCAAACGCATTGTAAAATGGATTTAAAATGCATTCAGAAGAGATTTTTTTCGTGACATCTGTACCTACGCACGTATGTTTGTATCTCGCATAACTCAATTAGCCGTAGAACATTTGAAATTTTGTATATGGGACTACTATAACATCTAGTTATGCACCTCCCTTTTTGTTGCAATCGGCGGTTCCAAACTTATACCCACTCTCTTACCCGGCTTGTTCAGCTCTATTCTTTTATTCTTATATATTGATAAATTTTATATTCAACCATATGTTGTTCTTATGTTCCGGATAAGATTTTTTATACCTTTAGATAATCTGCATGCAATAGCTGCAGAATTATCATCAATTTAATAGTGTAAGTGGCGGCTACTTTTCTACATTTGAAAATCTTAGTAGGTGGATTAAGTAATTTGGTGCAGCAACTTAACTGTTTTTTTGCAAGTTGGGCCCAAAAATTAACTTTCAATTTGTGTGCGCCGAAAATTATATCTTACTGTTTGCTTGTTTTTGCACATAAACTAATTTTAATTGCAAACAAAATTTTAACCGTTTTTCACTGTATTTGGTATTTTACGTTTTCCTGTATTTCACATTTTTTAATGAAGAAGTTTTGAAGTTTTCATGTATTTTTGCTTTGCTACGAAGCGAGAATTTAATTAATTGAATTAGAAGTATACCTCTAATGAAATTCGAGAAAATAAGTTTAAATAAAGTTCCATAAAAATGTGTATAATTTAAAAGGCGTAACAAGGGATGTCCATGTGAGATTTTATAAATTCAGTATACATAAAACATATATAGTAAGGCAATATTTAAAATGGCATACAATTTTTTTAATCTAATTAAACAATTATGCAAATAAGTGTAACAAAAAATGTTAATTTGAGATAATAAATTGCTAATTTTATTTCAAATGTTTTTCGGGGGGAGAGAGGAAATGGAAAACATAAAAACCCAACTGTAGTCTGACCGGGAATCAAACTGTATAAATCTTTTGATAAGTGGCTGGATGTGCTAGTCACTACATCACAAAGGAAAAAGGCTTTATCTCCTTGCAGTGTTGCCCCATTTAAAACATATTCGAAATTTACATTTTAATACAAGCTTTCGCCAAGAAAAGTTCTAAATTAGCAAAGATCTCTTGCGTATAAAAAGAAGTGGTTGTATTTTATGTAAAACTGGATCTGAAAAGAATTTGACCCCATTGCAAGATTCTCCTGAAGCAAAGCTGCGAAAGATCATTCCAAGGGTCATACAAAACTGAGTTCGTTAAACAGAAAAGATCATAATTTATGATTTCCATAAACGCTAGTTTGAAACCCGTGTTTTCTTCAAACTGTTTTACTGGCATAAGTTATAATAAGCCATAACAGTATAATAAGTTATAACAGTTATAGTAGGCTATAACAGTGTATGCGTATAAGGTATCTCTCCCGCCTTCTTAGCATGCTTTCGTGGTATAGTGGATAGCACGCTCGGCGCGTATTCGAGAGGTCTGCCATTCGAATCCCGGGGAAGACATTGCTTATTTTTCATTTCTCCTGCTTCAAAAAATACTTAACGTCTCTACATGCGTTTAAATACACTCATGTCCATAAATTAAGGATAATTCGGAGTCACGCGGAAATCGAACTCTAAAATAAATATATCACCTGTAAAATCACTACACACATCTTCAAGAATCATATGCAAATTTCAGGAAGTAACCAGATGGCACCGATGGTACGTCACGATGACGAGAGCGTAAGAGAGTGATATATAAGGAATACAGGCAAAGAAGTATAATTGTTCGGCCGAGTGGTAATAACCACGTCACACTGGTAGTTCGGTCTGAGGTTCAAATTACGTGACCGGGCTGGCTGGACGGGCTTTTTCGTGGTTTTCCTTATGTGTAACATGTATACGAGCCAGTTTCTCTTAGAAAGTTCTCCACGAAGGCATCCATCCCTTCCGTATAGTGCCTAAGGGCGGAGCATGTAAATAAATAAATAAAATAAAAATTAACCACTGGTTATTATATGAACATCACCGAGTTTAGGGTTCATAAAGAGTTTTAAATAAATTACTTCCGTCATTTTCGCGAATACGCTTTAAGCTTTGAAAATTTACTTATTAAGTACGTAAATTAAAAGTCACTTCAATTCTAATTACACATAATGTTTTAATAAAGGTATGATGATGTAAAACCACAAATATTTTCCACATGATGAAGTGGCGAATGCATGTGGTTTTATACATAGATCAGACAAATTGAACATTTTGTCAAATGCAGGACCTTAAAAGTTTCGGAGCCTTTCGAATGTTTTAAATCTCAAACTCTTGAACTGCTTGTGTAAGAAAAATAATAAGAATGAACAAATGTGTAATGTTAAGCATTTTTAATGAAAAGCCAAATTTGAGGTTAGCGTTATTAAAAAATAAATTTAAGAATTCAAAAAGGAATTTTGAATAAAGTTATTGAGTACCCACTGAAAGTTTTTTGCACTTTTCAGAACCTTTCAAAACCAAATTAAGGGGAGATTAACAATAAAGTTATAAGGTGTTTCTCCCGCCTTCTTCGCATGCCTTCGTGGTGTAGTGGTTAGCACGCTCGACAAGCAAACGAGAGGTCAGTGGTTCGAATCCAGGCAAAGGTGTTGCTCATTTTTCATCTCTCCTGCTTCTAAATACCTAATGTCTCTACACTGGCGCCTGAACTAAAAAGGTGGTGGAGGATGGTTTCCCACTTCCGGGATTTGGTTGTTCAGTCCCCTAATCCCCAGTCGCCTTTTAAAAGAGGAAGTATATAAGGTATTTCTTCCGCCTACCCCGCATGTCTTTGTTGTGTAGTGGACGCTCGACGTGTAACCGAGAGGTCCATGGTTCGATTCCCGGCGAAGGTGTTGCTCATTTTTCAACTCTCCTGCTTCTAAATACCTAATGTCTCTACACTAGCGCCTGATTTGGCAGTTGGATCCCCCAAAACCCATTCGCCCTTTAAAAGGGGGAGTATCTAAGCTATTTCTCCCACCTTTTTCGCATGCTTTCGTGGTGTAGTACTCAGCACACTCGACGCGTAACCGAGAGGTCCGTGGTTCGATTTCCGGCAAAGGCGTTGCTCATTTTTCCCAACTCCTGCCCCCAAATAAATACCTAATGTCTCTACAAAGTATTTCAAGAGTTAACACAAATAAAGACCGAAACCAGAATGCAAAATTCTCTATCGGAGAATTATGAATGTCGCTTTCATTATTGTCACGAGGAGATAGCGTCGATTCGAGTAACCCAAAATTACACCAATTGCATTTTTAAATGAATTCTTATATTGGATGCCAATGGATCTTCCCAAAACATTTTGAGTTAAAATGTGTAACTGAGTTATAGGTTAGAATTCGAAATATCGAGTGATGAAAGAAACACGAGGTTTCAAATTTCTCAATCTGGAATCATTTTGAGCACTCATGAAGTTTGAAGAAGGTTTCATCCTTATTTTTATGAAGATACCTGGCAATTAAAAATTACATAGAAATATTTCGCTTTTACAAAATTTCTCAGTTAGGGATTTTTTCGAAATTTTATGAAATTTCTGTCATGTATATTGAAAGTAACTACCGGAAAATTTCAATATTTATTTCTCAAGATTATAATCTTCCTCCTCCCTTAAAAACATCTATTTTTCATCTTCCCATTTCCCCCCTCATCTACCTTTTGCACTTTCTCCTACGTTCGAATTCTGGAATAGTGACTCTGTTACCATCAGTAATTTTTTTTTCTAAAGTGACATGCGAGATGAAGTATTCTCATTTCAGCCCTAGATAATCGAATGTGCAAATTTAATCCATCTGAGAGAGATGTGAAATAGGGGGGATTGAATCACATAAAATTGATTTTCCTGTGCCTTCGTAATGCAGTAGAAGGAATACTGTACAGGAGCGTTATTTTGTCCCAATATTAACACTTTTTTTTATCTGTTATGCATTTATTTCACGTGCTACTATTCTGTACATCTAAGTCAATTTCTCGAATTTACTATGGTGGTGTTGCGAACGTAGGAGTTAGCAATACAGTCAAATACCAAAAGTCTGACAACTCCTGAAATCCGCACTGCCTCTTAAAATATAAACATTGAATTTATAGGTTCCAGAAACCGCAGAATGGAGAATGAAATAGCGAAGAAAAAATATTTATCCAATAATGACGTCATAATTACCGAATAATAATGATTTTGTGTTAGTGGCAGAAAAAAGATCTTAGCCCAGAAGAGGTTTTTAGTATGGATGATGTGTTCACATGAGCCAACACTGGCACATCAGAAAACCGATGATGAAATCATTTGCTCTGTTTTGAACTCGCTACAGCAAGAAAACGATTCCGACACCGACACAGATAATGAATTTTATAGGAGTGAGAAAACATCTTTTAATGAGGGTTTGGAACATGGTGAAAAATACCTAAAATATTTAGAACAACAGAGCGTGTCACACAGCAAGAGATTATGACCCTGTAGAATTAACAAAAACAAATTTACTCTGGAGCACCTGAAGTTTTAAAACAAACCTCTATCAGAAAAATGTTTGAAACAAGTTAAAAAAAAGATTTTATGCTTTATTAGTATCCCTTATTTTTACATGCCTCTATTGTATATGTCTTAATGCTTTAAAATATTCCTGTAATCACTAATATAAATGAATAATACAATAATATATATATATAATAATTTAATGCATATAATAAAATAATGTATATTATTGTACATAATAATTTAAGAAAATATATCTAATATGCCTTATTTGTTTTGCACTGTTATTGCGAATATTATGATTTGGTTTTTCTGTCCTGAAATCTGCAAAATCCTAAAATCCGCACAACCTCTGGTCCCAAGCATTGCGGATTTCTGGACTTCTACTGTATACTGAATGCCCAAGTCCGATAAAAGGTTAATAAAATTTATTCTTATCAAAAGAAATATAACAGAATGCTAGAATTTTCCTCAGAGATGTGTGTGTCAGAGACAAGTGTTCAAAATATCACGCAAAATAATCAGTAGTTATACTTTAAACTACTAAAAACGCTAAAATACAACGCAGTTCAGAACAAACTATCTAAAGTGAAAACTGACTCTGATTTAGCGCGGAATTAATTACATAGCTTTCAATCGGTCGCGACAAATTTGTAGTCATTTCTGCTTTTCGAGATTTCTGGAAAGCAATAAAGAGGATGTAATTACGGTTAAAGCTAACACAGTAGTCAATTACAATTATCCAATTTCAATACAAATTACCGAAATATCCATTGATTCGATGCTAAATACACGTGTTCCTGTATTTTTAATTTTTCGGCGTAGCTTTCTCTTAAAATTTGTCTCGCGCTGCATTGCACGGGGAAACGGAACAGTTTTAAGGGGTGTTCGAAGCCAAAAATCTTCAAAAAATATTGATTTGGGATTTTTTCATTTTTAAATTCTCTACACTTTTAGCTTTCTAAAAATACTATACTTTAATCTCTATGAAAATTAGAACTTTAAAAAATCTAGTTTTATTTTATGATCTAATGCTTTGATAAATGAGGAATTTTACATAAAAACGCGTTTTTCTCCAAACGTGATTTTTTTTATGCTCGATGTACCTTTTCTCAGGAACTACTGCTCCCGGGTACCTAAAATTTTTATGGCTTATTTATTATATTTTCTCATATTTACTGAAACGAGCGTTTTGTGATAAATTAAGATAAAAATATTTCACAGATTGTTTTGCGTGATAAAAGTGCTAAATTTTACTAGGCCTAATAAAATAGTCTATAAATGAGTCTAAAATTCAAAATGTTTCAAAAGCTCATTTCCGTATAATCAGATAGGTGTACGTTAATTACACAAAAAATTTCAAGAGTATATCTACAGCAGATTTTGAGAAAAGGTACATCGAAAATGGCCAATTTAACATTGTTGGTATAGGGGGTTCCGACACCCCTTAATTAGAATTCTGTAGAGGCATTAGGCATTTTTTGAAAGCAGGAGAGATGAAAATGTGCAATGCCCTTTCCAGGACTCGAACCACAAACCTCTCGAATACGCGCCGAGTGTACTAACCATTACACCACGAAGGCATGCCAAGAACGCGGAAGAAATAACTTATACACTCCTCCTCTTAAAGGGCAAAGGGGAATTTGAGGATCAGGGGAATTGATCGGTAAATCCCGGTGGTGGAGAATTATCATCCACCAACCACCCTTTTGTGTTCGGGCGCCACCTGTAGAGATATTAGGCATTTTTTGAGAGCAGGAAAGATGAAAATATGCAATGCCCTCACCGGGACTCGAACCACGGACCTCTCGGATACGCGCGGAGTGTGCTGACTATTACACCACGAAGGCATGCTAAGAAGGCGGAAGAAATAACTTATAGTTGTACTAAAAATGTCTAACTAAATACAAAATTCGTAACAGTAATTAAATTACAAACGTAATTACTATATATATGTCTAATAAAATGTATTTGGAAGTTTAATTTACATCTACAAAGTTGTTGTAGCTAAAAACTATGGAAGTTTCTTTTATTTCTTCTGTGAGGGTTTTATTCATTAAGTTCGCGGATTTCGTATTCTGGCAAACTAAAAGGAATTGTCATTTGGGGAAAATGTCTGTCCCAAACATTTTGAAAAAGCAATCCAGTTAAATAAAGACCTAGCTATCTATTGAGTAATTAATTTTTTCTTTATTAAATAAATGTACAATTAAATTAATAAATCCCAGTGGCGTTAATTTACGACTTATACTATAGCAAATTTTTTGTACAATTAAGCTTTGCCATCTTGCTTAACTTATTTTGAATATAAGATTTTATATTCCTTGCCTTTACTACCTAGGAATCTAATACCCAAGCGAACAGTATCCCTGCTTAGCATGAAACAATATTTCAATTACAAGTCGAAATCTGTTCACCACAGTTAGATTGCAGTTACTTTTTATTTCCTGTTTCTCTACTATTTATTTTTTAGGTGTAAATCTGTCATCTAAAGCTTTAATGTAACATTTTGTTGAGATAGTTATATGATCTTTGTAACATATTAAAATAATGTTACAAGTTTCCTATTTTAAAAATTACTTTGCGATTTTTTCAGAAGCTGAATATTTGTTTAAAATTAGTTTCGGATTATAATCAATTAGTATTACTCAAAGAATTTTGTGTTTCAATACGTTTTACTTAACAAAAGTATTGCACTGTTTACTTTTTTTGATTTCATTTTTACTCCAAAGATTTTTTTCCAAAGGTTAGTTTTTTTTATTTTATTTTTAGTCTCTGAGGGACTATTGTTTTCGTTTTGCGATTTTGTGTCGAATCACTCTGAATGTCCGTTTCACTTTTTAAATTGTTGCTGCCAAATATTATCGCCCTGTACTGTAGTTGAAGAAATTAAATAAGGTAGAATCTGCATAAACGTATATATGTTTCCCGCACTGAGATAAACCAGTTACTGTTATTGATAGCAGATTAATCGACTTATTAAGGGGATAAACCAATCTACCATCCATTAACAGTAACTAAAATAAGAGAGAGTGTTTCATCTTACTTCCGAGTAAGCATCAAATTTTTTTGCTAAATTCAAATTGATACTCAATCAAAATAAAGATATTAGTCACTAAACCAAAAGAATGCTGTTAAAAAGCAAATAATCTTTAAAATTACTTGCATTCCAGTCATATGGTTTTTAAAATTTTAAGGCAGGTTGGTTAATTTAGTTTGATTTTTTAATTTTCTTTTTTACTAAAGTTTTTAACTTTAATTTTATGGATTATTACTTTTAATCTTCTTATGATTTTTTAAAATTTGCTGTTGAAAAAAATAATTTGATGCTTACTTGGAAATAAGATGAAACACTCTCTCTTATTTTAATTACTGTTAATGGATGGTAGATTGGTTTAGCCCCTCGATAAGTCGATTAATCTGCTGTCAATAACAATAACTGGTTTTTCAATACTTAAAAGTTTACTTTTGACTTAAAAAGTTTACTTCTGACTTTGGCATTTTTGCGATTTAGTTTTTCCTTAACTGTGTTTAAAGCAAGGAGGACTGTAAATTCTTTAAATTTTTTTTTAAATTCTGAAAAATACCTTTTCAATAATGTTTTTAAATTGAATTTCCGTTGCTTGGAGATGTAATAAGGAGAGTTTTCTTTTTATAATTTATTGCGAATTATTGCTTTATTACTTTGCAGCTCTAGCGCAAGTCTTGGGTTTATTAACTTACTTTTAATTACTTTTATATCAGTAACCAGCAGTCTGTAAACCACTAAGCAAATGCAAGTGCAGTTTTCTGTCAATAGTAACGAAATGTTGCAACAGGTTTAACCAGAAACAGCTAAATGTATTTGTCCCGAATTCGTATTAAAACTTTCGCAGTGGATTGAGATTTTTTTCTGCGCGTTTTTCTGCGCTAGATTCACAAGGCTTGCCGAAATAATAGCTATCAACAACGATGGTGAAGGCGATTTTCCCTCGAGCATCTGTACGTCACGTTTCGGTCTTTACATCGAAATTCTTATTTTTGGAAGCTTAACGTACTCTCTTAATGAATCCGCATCCGGAAAGCGGAGACCACGTTGCCATGGTGACGCATCGTGGAATCCAGTCATTTGGCTGGTCGATTGCGATAGCTGCCCCTTTAACGTTCTCCCTTTTCGTTATGAGAAGATTTACGCGTTGGTTTTGTTATTCATATTTTCCGGGAACGTCATTTACATCAAATAGTAGCGGAACTGTTCTGTCTGTCACTAGTTCGAGATCCATAGAGATATCTCGTACGTCTCATTAAAAACATTTCTAGCAAATGTATGTAAATTGTAACATTTATATATTGCACTTCGAAGAGTTACCTGCGTAATGGTAAAGATCAACTAGATGCTCGGATATTGTTTAGAGGTTTTCGTTCTTATACATTGGGGGGTTTAACTTATTTAATTCAGTGTTCAATCCTTGAACCCCACAAATACTAATAAGCGAATAATCGCTTAGGTGTGTTAATAGACAAGTAAGACTTAACTACCCTTTAAGGGTTACCTACCCTTTATTTCTCAGAATAAATACAATCAGTTCCTAACTCGAAACGTACAGCAAAGCCTCCACTTGGGCTTGAACTCAAATAAATAGGAAATTAAACTTAACTAAAGCTAATTGAAGATATACCCGAAGCTATCAAGATTCTAAGTAGTTGGCCCCTAAATCTTAATTAAGTCGGCGAAGCCAAACAAGGGTCTAAGTACGGCCGAGCATAGCAATATCTAAGAGAGACGTAGCCAAAAGGCAAACGCGCGCTAGTCAGGAAATCAGGCTCTCTGTCTCGAAACATCGAATTAAATAGTACTCTTTGCTCATTTGCATAAACCGCGTTTTTGAAATTACATGCCGGTAGGAAATTGTAAGCTGAAACTAGAAAGATTAGAAAGATAAATAAACTTAAAATAAAGGGGTGTTGGAAGGCTAAAATCTTCAAAAAATATTGATTTGGGATTTTTGCATTTTCAAATTCTCTACACTTTTAGCTTTCTAAAAACACTATACTTTAATCTCTATGAAAATTAGAACTTTAAAAAATCTAGTTTTATATTATGATCTAATGCTTTGATAAATGAGGAATTTTACATAAAAACGCGTTTTTCTCCAAACGTGATTTTTTTTATACTCGATGTACCTTTTCTCAGGAACTACTGCTCCCGGGTACCTAAAATTTTTATGGCTTATTTATTATATTTTCTCATATTTACTGAAATGAGCTTTTTGTGATAAATTAAGATAAAAAAAATTTCACAATTTTTTTTGCGTGAGAAAAGTGCTAAATTTTACTAGGCGTAATAAAATAGTCTATAAATGAGTCTAAAATTCAAAATGTTTCAAAAGCTCATTTCCGTATAATCAGATAGGTGTACGTTAATTACACAGAAAAATTTCAAGAGTATATCTGCAGCAGATTTTGAGAAAAGGTACATCGAAAATGGCCAATTTAACATTGTCGGTATAGGGGGTTCCGACACCCCTTAATAAAATTATGGATAAACCTTCCAACATCTATGTTGTATTCTGAGGATTACTTAATGAAACATTATCAGCTGAACGTGCAATGATCGAGACTTCTAAAAAATTGAATAAAATTTTAGTTCTGTAACCCAAAATTTGGGGACCTGAGAGAGCTAATAGCTTAAATGTGGCGAAGCATTTAAAAATGCGTAAAATAAATATTAACTGAGTAAGCGGTATAAAAATTAAAGATTTTTGTTTTCTCTTTTCGAAGGAAAATTTCGTTTTGCCTTTCTTGTGCACTATACGTTATACGCTGAGCTTTTAATTACTTGTTATAATCAATATACAGATGGATTAGATAGTTGTAAAACACGTTTAATTCAATACGAAAACATACATGTACTGTTGCGTGCGTACTGATTCGTAACAGATTAAATACACAAGTCTGATGAAAAATTAATAAAATCTTCTCTTATCGCAAGAAATAAAAACAAAATGCTGAAATGTTTCCTCACAGATATTCCTACAATATCACAATATCACATAGTAGTTATATTTTAAACTATTAAAATGTTAAATAAAACACAATTCAAAGCGCAGAGAAAACTAATCCGATCTCACTGCGAATTCGCTACAGCCAACAACAACAAATAAGTAAACAACTGAAATGAGATTTTTTCTTTCGGCTTTTTAAAGCTTTTTAATCATGCACGTGAACATTCTGGTGAATTTTTATTTTCCCGAGGTTTCTGGAAAGCAAAAGAGTACAATTACGAGATACCTATTTATTTAAATGCTAAATGCACGCGCTCTTGTATTTTTACTTTCCCGGCGTAGCTTTCTCTTAAAATTCCTCACGCGCTGCATCGGACGGGACAAAAACAACTTTAATTACAATTCTACTAAAAATAGCAAATTAAATACAAAATCCGTAACAGTAGAGTAAAATTTCAACTTTTCAGAATCTTCAAAGAAATGCTATATATCAAGACTCAAGAGAAACACGCCGGCGTGGAAAATAAAGCAGGTGAATCTACAACCTTGTATTCGGCGTAGATTTTGTAAAATCCCAATCGATTTCGATGGGAAAACGGGTCCCCCTCCATCAGGAGCAAAAAATTCTGCAAAAGCGAGAAAGCGAATGTCGATCATATTTATACCCTACAGGCGACCATTAGACTAGCCGATAGCGCCATCTGTCGGCTGAAATAGTAACGAAAAATGAAGGGTTAAGTTAGTAGAATTTTGAAGGCAATTAGGCAAGACTGGATTGGAATGGAAGTCATTGACTAGACAGGATAAATTTTGTGAATCTGAAAATTCAATTTGCTAATAGAACCAGCTTTCTGGATAATTTTAGCAGAACCCAAGTCAAAATTGTGATTGAATTTCCGACTATCATTAGCTATTGAAGATTTGTTAATTTTCCCCTTTCGGACGTAAGATTCATGTTCTTTTATGCGAAACTTTATCGTTCTTTTCATTTGGCCAATATAACTTAAGCCACACTGATACGATATGCTTTAAATTCCTCAAGAGTTAAAGTCAGAAATAGAATCTTTAAGAATATAACCTCAGATTTTATTTATAGGCGAGAAAACAACTTGAAAAATTAAACTTGTGTAAAATCCATGCAATTCTGTAATTTATAAAAGGTTGGAATGGAAGCACAACAAGATTATTAATGTTATTTCTGACATCAGAATGTGTTCTTAGATAGCACGATAGGAACTTTCGAACAGCTTTATCAATGACTACGGGAGAAAATCTTCGGTCAAGGGCAACAGATCTCAAATAAGTGAGTTCATTGGTAAGATGAGATTCTGAGGAAGAAACTTTGAAAGCTCGAAATACATAGTAGTAAAATGAAGCCATTTTGTGCTTAGCCGGGTGACATGATTTAGCATGGGGAGGATAACAAACAGAAAAGGGTTTACGGTAAACAGTTGTGAGGAAATTAGATCCATTGCGGATTATAAGAATATCAAGGAAAGGCAGTGAGTATATTATCAGATTCAGTCTTAAAAGTGAACTGGATGGCTGGGTCAATCGAATTTATAACAGATAAAATCTGGGGTAAGTCTTCCGTATCACCATCAAAAAGACCGAAAGTATCGTCTACGTAGCGAATCCACTGACGAAAAGATAGTTTTTCGAATAATTTGACCTCAAAATAATGCATGTAAATGTCAGCAAGTACAGGACTGAGGGGATTACCCATAGCTAGTCCTTCAATTTGGCGATAACATTTATTTTGGAAAACAAAGTAAGTTTGACTCACAGAGACTTTATTGAGGGAAATTAACTCTTCAGTTTCAACATTTGAGAAATGGAACCGCTGATATGCTCTA
>KK112391.1:0-93706 GCA_000611955.2 Stegodyphus mimosarum
TTAAAATACGGGGCGCCCCTAAAAGTTATTTCCGATAATGGTCCCCAGTTTGTTAGTAATAATAGAATACAACATAATATGAATGTATTCATTTTGTACCATACAACATAATATGAATACATTGTATATAAAAGACATTTGTACCATACAACATAATATGAATACATTGTATATAAAAGACATTTTCATAATACTAGCTGCTACTATACACTTTATCTTACTAACTACCACAAGCTAAATAAAAATAGAAAGAAAACAATTATCATCATACAAAACTAACAAGTAACAGATTTCAGTTAGTAAAGAAATACTAAATAGATACCTGAAAATTTCCAAAAATCAATCATTCATCAATCTTTCCAAGTTCCAAAGGATATAACATTTGGATAGGCCTTTTTATTACACCTGAAGAAGTTTTTACTGTGATTCTTCTTACCTTGTTATCACGGCCTCTGTGCAACTCCATCACCTTTCCCAACTTCCACAGCTGCCGAGGTAGTTTGTCGATGACACCACAGGGCCTTCAAAACGAGGAAAAAATTTCCCCACCTTTTCTTCTGCATTTGACAAGTTATGTTTTATTTTCAGAACTTCATCTCCCACATTGTACTTGACCCCTCTTCGCTTTTCATCATAATATAATTTTTGTTTTCTCTGGGCCATTTCTATATTTCCCGTCGCTTCTCGTATTAAATTTTTAATGTCACTCATTTTAAATTCTTCTGCCCTTTCCTGGACAAAGAAAAGTTTATCTAAGGGTGTCAAAATTTTTCTTCCAAGAAACAGTTCAGCGGGTGTTTTTTGTGTAGTATCGTGTTTGGCGGTCCTAAGGGCAAATGCAAATTCATTTATATGGCTATCCCAGGTAGAGTGATAATTCTTCACATAACTTCGAATTATTTTCACTACATTTCTATTAACCCGTTCCGCTATGTTTGACTGCAGACGATACGGGACCATCTTTAGATGACGTATGCCCAGTTTTGCACACATTTCCTCAAAAATATTACTAACAAACTGGGGACCATTATCGGAAATAACTTTTAGGGGCGCCCCGTATTTTAAAATATACTTATTTAGAATTGAATCTACTACAATTTTTGCAGACGCGCGTTTTAACGGAATCAACTCTAACCATTTGCTAAAATGATCCACTATAACTAAAAGATATCGGCTTTTGTTAACTTTACTTCTAGGGTAAGGTCCCAATAAATCGATGCCTATTATTTGATTTGGGAATTCTGATTTAATACTATTTAGGAACCCGGCCGGGCGGAAATTAACATAATTATTTAATTGACATGTTGGGCACGACTGGACATACGCCCTAGTAAACTTTTGCAGTTCTGGAAAGAAAACTGCCTCGCGAACTCTTTGGACAGTTTTTCTTATACCTAAATGAGCCGAAATGGCACAATCGTGCAACTCTTCTAATACATTCAATCTCATGCTAGCTGGGATAACCGGTCTATATTCATGATTCTCATTAGTCGTTTTCGTATAGAATAACAGTCCGTCAATTAATTCATAATTTGCTGCCCTATTTCTTATCGGCACAATATCCGGATGACTGAAATTCTCAGGGTCGGCCAAATAATTGTATATATTTTTGAACTCCGGATCTTTTTTGAGTTCGGCTATTACTGTTTCACGAGAATCTAATACTTTGGATGTTAGCATGGCTATCTTAATTACACTTCCATTTTCATCTAAGTTAATTCTGCTTAAAGCATCTGCCACAACATTTTCTTTTCCCGGCGTATGTTTAATTATTAGGTTATATTCCTGTAATTTGAGAGCCCACCTTATTAATCTGGGTGATAAATTTTTTCCAGAATAGAGTCTAGTGACCGCCGCGTGGTCGGTATATACAGTTACTGGAGAACTTCCAAAGAACACACGAAATTTCTGTACTGATGCTAACACTGCGAGAGTTTCTCTCTCTGTTGCGGAATAGTTTCTCTGGGTTTCATTTAATGTTCGGCTGAAAAAAGCCACGGGCTGACCATTTTGGGAAAGCACTGCACCAATCGCGAAATCTGAAGCGTCCGCTGAAATCTCTAATCCTTTATCCCCTTCTGGAAATTTTAAGACGGGAGCTTGAGTCAATGCGTCTTTCAATTTTTGAAACGCCAAGTTGGCTTCTGCTGACCACGAAAACCTAGCTTTTTTTCTTTTCAACTTTAGCAGTGGCTCAGCTATTTTTGCAAAGTCTTTAATGAAAGCCCGGTAATATGAACACATCCCGAGAAACGACGATAATTTCTTCGCTGTTTTAGGAACAGGATAATTTCTAATGGCTACTATTTTTGACTGATCCGTTTCGATTCCCTTTTGGGAAATTTTAAATCCTAAATAGCGTAACTCTTTTGCGGCAAATTTACATTTGGACGCATTTATCTTTAAACCAGCTTCATTTAACAATGAAAACACTTTTCTTAAATCTTGTAAGTGTTGTTCTAGATTACTACTTGTAATTATAATATCGTCTAAATATATGAACGTGCTTTTACCAAGGACCGGTCTGAAGACGATGTCCAAACATCTTTGGAACGTTCCCGGCGCGCCGGATAAACCAAAAGGCATTCTAAGAAATGCGTACGTGCCAGACTTAGTTATGAACGCGGTTTTGTGGACGTCTTCGGGTTTTACCCCAATCTGAAAATAGCCACTCGTAAGATCTAACGTAATCATGTATTTTGTAGACGAAATATTTCGAATTATTTCTTCGATTATCGGCAACGGATATACGGGATATTTTGTAACGGAATTTATCTTGCGATAATCTATAGCAAAACGCCACCGCTTCGGGTGTGTAATCGGGTAATCATTCTTTTTTCTGCGCAGGACAACGGGGCTAGCATAATTGCTAGAAATTGGCGTGATGATTTTATTCTTTAACATCTCTTTAATATGATATTCAATTATTTCTTCTTTTACCTTATCGTAGCGGTAGGGCTTTTGCCTAACTGGCTGAGCATCCCCCGTTTCAATGTTGTGGTTAACGACCTGTGTGAAACCCGGTACATCACTGAATAAATTCGAAAAGTCACTTACCGGGACCTGGAGTTTTTCTTTTTCTTCTGCCGGCAAATGTTGCAACTCCAGCTGCGGGGCTTATCATTCTTGGTTTCTATTGGTTTCATACTTAACGTCAACTCTCCCCCTCTGAAATCAATTTTTGCTTCTGCCAAACTAAAAACGTCCACACCTAGAATAATACATGTTTGCAGGTTTCGCACAATATAAAATAAAAGTTTTACCTGCTCGTCGTTGATACGCACGAACAACGGTACTTTGCCTAAACAGCTACACTTCTCCCCTTGGGCCGCTATGACATCCGTGTCTCTTGCACTAAAAATTCTGTAACGGCGAAAGTGTTTCTTGAAAAATATTTCCGATATAAAGCTGCTTTGGGCTCCTGTATCTAAGAGAGCCGTCGCCGGTATGTTGTTAATTAGAACTTCAATCTTCGGTAAACTCAAATTCTTCACGACCACGGTGTTTAAATTAATTGTGGAAGGGTTTTGCGCTGCTTCGGACTTCTTCACCTTCCTCGAAGAAATCCATCTTAGTTTAAATTCTTCTTATTCTGGTTGCCGTCAGAATGTTTGCTTGTTCTTCTATTGAATTCCCTTCGTTCGCCGCTCGATTTAGGAGACACATCTTTCTTCGGCCATTGCTTCGCCTTATTCCCGTAACTTGGATTTTGCTTCTGCTGGGGTTTTGGCGAACTCCACTGACTTCTTCGCTCAAATTGGCGTCGTCGCTCGTTGTCGGCTGTTCTTCGGCTTTCAAATTGTACTGCGAGCTCAAATAATCTGTCTAACGTCGTTGGGTTTCTTAGCTCGATGAAATCTTGAACTTGGGGCAGTAGCCTAGGAAGTATAATTTGAATAACTTCAGGATCCGGGCGGCTTCCATACAAAAGCTTGAAAACTTGAATTTTGTTCAAAATAAAATTAGACAAATCTTCTATTTTTTCTTGGTATCGACTAAAAAGTTCCGCTTCCAGTCTGTCTTGATCTCGTACTACAGGAAATGCTTTCACCAAGGAATTTTTGAAATTTTCATACGTATATGTGGGGCTTCGTGGTTCCCCCAAGAGATTCTTTCCAATGCACTTGAACCAACTTAGCGCTTGGCCTTTCAAAGCGCTGGTAGCAAGAGCGACTTTCTGAAATTCGTGAACTGGGTATAGCATGATGTGGGAGTCTAGCTTTTCCAGGAAATTAATTACGGCTGTCTTGCCGTCAAAACTTGCTGCTGGCTTCATGGCTGCTCGCATGGTTTATACGATGTAGCCAAATCCTTCTAGGCCAGGAGGTGCTATCTCAGGATTCTGGACAAGTACAGCAGGTATCTCAGGTTCGTCTTCTCGTCTTTGAGGCCATCCTCTTATTTTTCTTCGGGCGTCAGTGTCAGGACTGAGTGTTCTGTGCATGTGCTTGGCAAACATCTTAAAGTAACTCCTTAAAGTCCTTAAGTCCTGATCTGGAACAGGGAGCTGAAATCAGCTATGTTCTGGTTGTAGGTACTGTGCTTAAGAATAACTGCACTTGAAAGGGATTTAAAATCCTCTTTTATTAAATTAATATTAATTACAAAGTACTTCCCAACTCGGGAGGGATACAGAAAGTAAACGACCACACTTGTGTCTAAATTAACAATCAGATAATTTTAAACTAAATAGAAATTTAAATGATCTTTGCTCACAGAGCTCTTCGCGGAGTTGGCCTCTAACTAAATGGTGCGTAGCAAGAAATACTAATACTAGCGCACTTCAATTTATTTCAATAAGCAATCACGTAGTAAGCACTATGGCTTATAATTTTAGCTGCAAGCGGGTCAGGCAAACGTCGAACAGAATGACGGAGTCGAACAGAATGACCGTGATCTGAGACTAAAAGCTCTCTCACACTGAGAGGTTTCTGCCTCTGGTTTAAATAGTACTTGGCTCTACTTCAAATTAGCATAAGCTGAAAACGCGCGCTTTTTCTGAAGGAAAGTTGAAACCGAGAAGAGATAGAAAGATTTAAATTAAAATAAAACTTTGTTAGTTTAACTAAAACCTTACAACGTGTAGTGAGTGGAAATGTGACTCATTCGACTCGAGTCGTATTCCAAACAAATATTACATACCAGAGAAAACTTTGCTCGTCCAAGCAATAC
Organism: Stegodyphus mimosarum; assembly: GCA_000611955.2. Classification (NCBI taxonomy): domain Eukaryota; kingdom Metazoa; phylum Arthropoda; class Arachnida; order Araneae; family Eresidae; genus Stegodyphus; species Stegodyphus mimosarum. The sequence continues at coordinate 5,173 of KK112391.1, forward strand.
ATATATCAAGTTACACTTATTTCGAAGCGGACATATACCGCGGTACTACAGTACATTGAAGATGGAAACCTCTATTTGAATTAGAGCAACTTTTAATTACATGCAAGAAGTTTTCTTAAGAACTTACTGACAGAAAAATATTCAAATATGTAAATCGATAGAGTAAATTCAGAGAATAGATAACATAAATATTCTGTCATTCTTTCTGCATTAAGACCATTTCAACCGAGATATTTTATATTTAGAAGTAATCGTAGAAACTTTTTTCTAAAAGACATGTTTTCATAGTAACGGAAGAAGCATTTACAAAATTTGGAAAATGGACGTATATGAGTTGAGATATTCTGATTTCCTTTTTCAGACAAAGATCCAGAATGCCATTTTTAAAAGGAATTTACATCTACTATTTGACTTGGAAGTACTCATTGTACACTAGTGTGAATATTCTATACTAATGGGCGAAACTTAGCAACTTTTCTAATTTTGGCCATAATTCGTAAAAAAATCAACTAGGAGACATGGAGTTCTTACGACAGAGGTATAACGTAGTAAGTAAAGGATGAGAAAAATACAGTAGCAAAAAAAGAGAGAGAGAGAAAAGAAACATGCGGTCACACACACCTGTCTGGCTATGAGGAAGAACAACAAACCAAAGAACGTCAGTAAGGGATACGACCTTCCCTAACTGCATTGGTTGCATTGAACGCTCTGTAGATGAACAGTTAACATTCTTCGAAGAGCATATATTTCAGTTGTCTAGTTTCTTCGGAGGGTAAGATCGTGCCATCAGGGGTCTCCTTAAAGTGTGCACACATGTTCAATGTTCAGTGAGATTTAAATTAGGAGTGTAGGCTGAGCAATACATTTTGTGGATATCTTCACTTTCCAGGAACTCCTCAACAGCATGAGTGCTATGTGGTCGGGCATTTTCATCCACGAAAACAAAGTCGGGACTAATGGCAATCCGGAAAAGACGCACGTAGTAACTTCTCTGTAACAATCTCCGGTAATGAAACTCTGTCGAAAATATGGAGTTTCGTTCCCCGTTCATCACAATGCATCTTCATTCAAGCACACCAGGACCATCCCATAAATCTGTTCCTTTGATATTAGTGCGATGAAAGCATGTTCCTATCTCTTTTCCTATCAGCTGGTGACAAGAATCTTTGGTCAGACTGAAACAACTCTCAGTAAAGAGGACGGAACTCCATTGATGAGCTTCTAGTCTTTGTGTCATCTACAACATTATAAATGGTGTCACGGATAGGTTGCTGTCAATCGTATGCAGCGTTCAGGATGGCGGGCGAATAGGCCATCCTTATGAAATTGTCTGGCCACAGTAAACCGGGATGTCTGTCGTTCGATTGCGCAGCTGCTGAGCAATGTTGCTCTATGTCTGGTTTCGATCACTTTTCTCCTGCAGGCAATATATACATCATTAATCACCACTGTTTTTGTTTTTTGACTGATGGCCACCAGCTTTCTTATAGCTGTACCTGTCGTTTGGAAAGCTTTTCAAGGTGATGAAACGCTTTTATTTCAAACTGTTGGGTGAAAGATGTCAGAGTACATCCCTCCTCAAGCTTGCCAGTCACTCTACCACGTGTAAAAGCGTATTAATATTTTCTTATATCCATACTACATGTACACTTTCACTTTCACTTGCAGAAGAATTCCTGGAAATGCCCCTTCCTTTCTTAAGTTATCTTGCATTTTGCGCGATGACTCCTCGTGTTTTGCGCATCTATCGTATCCTCTGACTTCACGGTACTGATTGCAAATGCAATACCTTTCTACTGAGTTGGCTTTTCATTAAATTAATCACAAGAACTCCTTTCCAACAATTCCCGGTTCTATGTTGAAAAATGAATTTGTTGCTTGAGTTTTACACACTTGTGTATTTAGAAATTAATAGTCTAATCTATGGGTGACGCTACGGACATTTTTTAATTTTGTTGTCTAAACCATAATAAACCTAATCTATCCAACAATCTACATAATAATGAATGGTTAACTAATTCTTATTCGAAGGGATCATTAATAACTTTTAAAACTCTAAAACACGTTAAGCTACATGTTTTAGAATGTATTAATACATGTGGAGATAAAATTTATCGAAAACATCTTTAATTTATCCTCTTTCACGTATCGCACAGTGTGTAAAAATGATGGCTATTTCTGAATCAAATTAAAAGTTCATATCTAAGATAAAAATGGTCGCATCTATTTCTGCATTCATTAATCCAGTCGTTAATTTGTTTCAAAAAGTACTCACCATTATTTAAAAAATAATTGTTAAATGCTAGAAGAAAGTAAATTTAATCCAGGAAATTTATTATCCAACATTCCAATCTGTATTATTAAACAATGAAGAATCTGTATGTATATGCATTCCTTGTATTGTGGAAAGGAGGCGGCACTAACAGCACACTAAATTTTGAATACATATTGTTGAGCACATGCAGCTCGAACTCCGCGATTTAAAGGCAACGTAATGCCATTTGGCAAAGCGTAGGAAATTTGCGTTTCAAATTTAACTATAAAGTTCAGTGATTCAAAAGAAATATATTGCCCCTGGCCGAAATAAAAATCTTTTATCTTCCAAGCGTTAGTGTGCTGCCATTTTGCAAAGGGCGAGATATTAATTTTTTCTTTTCAATTCTCTCCTTATTAATTACTAGCTGAACCCATACAGTTACAATAGTTGGTAAAATTATGATATATACGCATTTTCCTTTTTTTGTGATAATTATTTTAGGCGTCTGACCATGCAAGCAGCATGCATTGACTTCAATAAACAGTATCCAAAACATTAATGCGCACTGTAATTTTAAGAAGAATTTATTAAATGTAAAAGAATGCAGATTTCATCCAGAGAATCTATTATCAAACATATCATTTGCAAAACATAAATCAATAGAATTTTCTCTCACTAACACCACTAACCCCTTTTGAGACAGGATTTTATTTAGATTGAATGTCCATTAATAATTTCTTGAGTTGCCATTTAGGGAAGTCAAGAAAGTTATTCTGATTGGAACGTACAGTATTCCCGTAAAAAGACTTTTCAAATACAACATTATTCTCTCTGTAATTACACTTTATTCTTGTTTTGTTCTCGAATTATGGAGGGGAAAAGAGATAGATTTTTCTGAGTTTTGAGAAAGCAGTAATTAGTTTAATAATTTACTAATGTTTATTTTCGTACTTATTTCTCTATTTACCTTATAAAGTTGGTCTTCTGTGAAAATTCTACCTTGATCTAGTATGCAATGCTTTGCAATTTTATTTTGATCTATAACTAATACTATTTCTTTATTTAGAATGTTTCACTTGGACTGCTTGGCTCAAATTTGTTCGGAGTCCTGTATTCTAGCAGCATACATGTTCCTTCTAATGACTACCACTGAAACATCTCGAATAGATACGGTAAGTTTCATATCACTTTTAACGTTTACTTTAGAGAAGGGATTCCCGAGGGGTCGATACGGACCTCTTGGAAGTTCACGAAATTTTAAATGGGGAGGGGGTCTGCTGGGGGGAGTGACAGCCGAATATGTACTGGCAATTGATTGGCATAATCAATATCCCATTAATAACAAAACTGTTTAATAAAAGTGATAATTATTTATTCATGTAAAGCTTTATCGCACATGGAAAAGAAGCCAAGTCTTATTCAAAACACATGGATAGGCTAAGTTCGAAATTTAAAAGTCATTCAAGAGAAATATCCTAAAATTAAAGCTATTGCCGGACCAAAATAACTGATTTTCCCCTCTTCTAACCCAGTAAAAGTAGCCTTTAAACAAGTCAATAATTTGCTGCGAAAAAAAAACAGGTTGATCATTTCTAAAGGAAGAATTAAGTTTTGCAGCTTTATGCCAAATATTCTTAAACAATTGCCTTAATTCTCAAATATCAAGCGCAGCATCGTATTCATTAAAATCGAACTTTTGCTCAATTAGAATCTGCGATTTTGTGTCTGATAACTTGAATAATTTCGTAAAATTAAAAATAATAACAATGCAAAAAGTAATAGAATATAAGCTTGCACGGTTTGTTAATATTTTGCACCAACCAGTTATTTATAATTTGAACTTGACTATAACTTCTCCTTTCCGTTTTCTCCCTAGAAATGTTAGAAGAGTATTTAAGCTGAGGTTTCTGGATTGTAAGATAGAATGTGTTTCTGCCTCGAGAGGCCACGTTACTAGGTTTTGTCAGCACTGATAAGATTGTAATTTCTTCGAGTTGGCATTATTGCTATCGACATTATTTAATTGCTGCGCCCGTGAGAAGCTCTGAGCCAACTTGGATCAATTGTGTAATCTTTAACCACTTGGCTTAGTTTAACTTTTTAATTTGACTATTACTTTATGTTACACTTCCACAAGTGGTAGCTGATCCTGTAATCCCGAGGTATGCATTTTATGTTCATAATATTTTATGTTCATTTAATAAAAAAAAGTTATTTGATCTCCTTAAGTCTCTGCAGTTAACTTCAGACAAAGCGATAATTCGATCCAAGTCTGTTAGGAGTTTGAAACTAGTTGATACTACAAAAATAAGTCAAACTCTATGCAGCCTAATAGACCATTTGGTTTTCCAAAACTTTTGTTCATGTTCTTAGCCTAATTATTACCTTAAGTTATGTATGCGTAGTTATTTTTATGATTATCTTGTATGCTATATATCAGAAGTGGCCATAGCGCGGCTCTAACTACCGAGTGATGTGACTCTTATGCAAATAAAATATATATAAACATATGATAAATGAAAAATATTTAATAAAACAAATAAGCAAAATTAATTCATTCATTTAATTTAATTTTTTTACAAAGCTATGAGTAGACTTAAACTGATCATTGTCCAACATGATTATTTTGTACCAGTTCTTCTTAATTAAGAAACTTAATAATGCTATTCAAAAACATAAAAGAATATTGAATTCTATTAAACTATTTTTGTAAAGAATTTTTTAAAGTTATATTTTTAAGTTATATTTTTTTAAGTTATATTTGCTTTTCGATGCTTTAAGAATGTTATCCCATCGCAGCAATAAACTACTGTATTGCTGCTGTCGAACTTTCCTAAATGCCAAAGTTCCAATATTCGGCTCTAACTAAAATTAAGGCTGGCCGCCCCTACTATATGTTAGAAAAAATATAAGAGGCTCCAGAAAAAAAAACTATTCTTTTAAAGGGGATCGATGCAAAAAAAAAACATTTGTCAGTCTGTGTTTTAGAGCCATTTTGAAAGCATGAATATTTAGAATTCTCAGAAGCGTAAAATTATTGAAAGTAGTTTTTATGTAGGTGAGAGAATTAATTTCTATGTAGCATGATAAAAGAGTATTATTGGCACCTTAAAACAACGAATGGACTGAAGTCGTTGCTAATCTATTGTAGGGTTACTATAAATACTGCGTTATGCATGCATTTATTCTTTTTATTTTGGGAGGCTTTCGTTTCCTTGCTTAAGCGAATTGTCTTGGTTTGAAGGCAGATATGTAATACAGTAGGTGCTGCTTAATGTGATTACGTTTGTTCACTGCTGTTTTGATAACATTAAATGATGAGAAAAAATATTCTTCAAAATAGCAATGGAATATTATTTGTAAAAGTAATAACTCGGCCCGTTTAGCGCTTTAGTAAGGCCGCATTATTGAAATGAAATTATGTAATGTGACAAATGTTTCTTTCTTTTTCTGCCCTTTGTATTGTATTGAGAAGAAAAAAAATTTCAAATAGTGTTCATGCGAACATATTTAAAGAGTAAAGCTTAGTAAATAATTGCAATCATAAAATGTAATTATATCTTCTCAGTTTTTGTTTTGAAATTATTGTAAGAGCATGGAGCCTTTTTTTCAAGTAAAATTCGTAAATATCAGCTTTTTTCATAGATTCCGCTCTTAAAAACTTTCCATAGAATGTTGTTACGTGCTTTCGGGTTCGTAGTGGATTGAATGCACACAGAATCGACGATGGCTTAAATTCATTTCGCCCTGCCAATTCCAATAAATAAATAAATAAATAAATAAATCTTTACAGTTCTGGAAACTTTTCACCCAAAAGTATTTACACCTCTTCTCAGTATGACAGAGTATAATAAGTAGATACACTTCAAACTACTAATAATGTTGAGCGCAAGGCAAGGCGCATCAAAAAGCTAAACCTCGCACGGTGATCTTAATACACTAAATTCTCCATACTCTGACTTAAACTGAAAACTGAATCGCCTTGCGATCTTATAAAGCTTTTCCCCCGTCCTACAGAGAAATTTCCAATAGTTTTTATTTCTCCAAACTGATGGAAGGTATACACAGTTACAGTTACATAACGCTGGTTACAGTTATAGTTGCATATGAACCAAACCAATTACAGTTACGTAGGAATCGGACCAAAATGGTAGCCAAGATTAGCAATTTCTAGCAATTTCTCGCCAATTTTGGTGATAAAAGTTAGTCGCCAAAACCATTGCTATCTTCACGCAATTTAGCAAGATAGCCATTTATCTCAAAATTAAATGGATTTACCTTTGTAAACCTATTTCTCTGGCGATGCTTCGCTTTCTGGAGCTTTTCATACTTTTATTTTGTATTATTTATTATATTTAGAGCCACTAGAATTCATACATAACTTCAGTAAAAGTATTTATATTTTCACAAAATTAGTGACATTATTCCCTTCAGTCCATGGGCAGTCTCTGGATAAAAAACCATACTTATAACTAAGGAAAATAAATAACTTAATACTAAATACACCGCTATAATAAATTCAATAAATAACATAAAACAAATCAAACACTAAAAAAGCCTATTTAGGACTGTGTAAGGACCGTTCCTGGGTGACTCTGGTTCTAGGTCTTTTCCGTCGAATCGGATTCCATAATCACAACTTGTCACTAGCGATGAACCGATATTTTCTAGCTCTCGTGTCTTAATGGGTCTTCACCGTCTCCGTCACCTAGTTCCCTCGCTGACATGCAAAACTGTGCATCACTTCAAACCGTGTTTGGATTTCCTGAATGTACTCCTTAGATGAAGGCCCATCCGGAGGGTGATCAAGCAACAGATCACAAGGTAGACGAAGATCACAATACAACAGCACCTAGGATGGGGAATAGCTAAAAGTCTGAGGACAACACTGTTATAGGCTAGTAAGAACGCGCGTAACTTCCGGTCCCAGTCCTTTTAGTTTATGGAAACCATCAGCGAGAGGTTGTTAAGGATGGTTTGATTAAACCATTTTACCATGCCGTCTGACTGGGGATGTAAAGGTTTTGTTTAGGTTTTGTCAATGCCGAGTAGCCTGTAGAATTCTTTAACTACAGCTGATGCAAAATTTCTTCCTTGATCGGAATGTAACTGAAGAGGGCACCCTGAACCTGGAAATCCAATGCTGTATCATTACCTCTTTGCTACCGTGACAGCGTCTTGGTCAGGAATATGATACGCTTCAGGCTATTTGGTGAATTAATTAATGCCTTTGTAAAGTAATTACTGAAGATGTATTTGTAGCTATCAGCCGATCATGGTAGAGTTCTCGGGATATCGAAGACGATGCCCTCAGAAAGCGCTCCTATAATTTAACTTTGCACTTCCCTTGCCTGTGCTTCTTCAGTTTTTCTGATCCGCACAAGCATCGCAAGATTAGTACCGCTTTGTTACGTCAGCCCTTGCTTTACTCCAGAGAAACGCTCTGGAACGCTATGCAAAGTCATCGTTATTCCAAAGTGGACTAATATCGCTTATGTCTGTAAGGATGTCCGCGATCCTGGAAGTATCAGCTATCATCTGAAAGCCCTTCCATGATCCAGTTCAAGGCACAAGACGCCATTTCGAATATGGAGTGAGTTTCAAAGATTCCAATACTGCCTGTCGTAGGATTATAGATCTCAATGTCATGCCAGGTAGGTTTCCTGTTTGAAGACTACTCAAAGTATAGATTTAATGTTGCTGTCTTTCAACTGGTCTTTCCTGACTTCGTCACGCAAAAGGTCTGAGTCAGACTACGCTGACGTAAGACTTGACGTACAATGGCATTAACTAACTCGTATTTTGCTTGGAATCTAGGGCAATATCTGGGAAGAGTCTTCTAGAAAAGGCGTCGGCGTTTCCATGTGTTGAACCTTTCTAATGACAGATTCATATCATTGTCATATCAAGGTTTTGAGGCACAATATCAGAGTTCAGAGTATTCAATTCTGAGGTTTTTTATACTATTTATATCAGCGGTATTTAAATGTATTTTTAACTTCATTAAAATTATTTGCATTTACGCAACATTCGTTACAGCATAAAGATTCATTACTTCTCAAAAGTTATACTTAACTTTTTCAGCGAATTTCATGATTTCAAATATTTTTAGCTCTTACCAACCTCCCGCGAAGAGATCTTGTTAGAATATTCTTCTCCACAACTCTCCATTTCTTTTGCTACTACAGCTTCAATGCATTTTGAAATATGACATTATCACTTAATTCTCCCACTGTTGGTTTATTTCTATTATTTTGAACTTATGCAATAATTATGTTTCTAAAACCGTGATTATTGGGTGGTTTGAAGAAGGTTTTCGTTTGTTTTCAATAATTCAGAGGGATTAGTTGCGTCTTCAATGTTTTTGTTGATTTCAATAGAATTTTGATTCATGGGCATTTGACCACAATTTTTTTGTTAAGCTTTTGTAGCATTGTATTATTTACTTGTCTTCAAGCAACAACAACTATGAAAATTGTATCATTTATGTTGAATTGAATTTGATGCTGCAATCAGAATTCAATAAGTTTCACAAAAATGGTTTCTTATAGTAACATTTAAAGTTTTGAATAACTCATTGATATATATTTGAATAAGGCCATTATATTTGATCGTAGTATAATAATTTTTCCCGCGCGATTTCATAGACTGAGTTTTACAACTAACCAAAAGCAGGAGGACTTGGCATGGAAGACAACTTTTCAAAGTTATACACAAGAAAGGCACAAAACTGATGGGAAAATAACTTTTCGGATAAATGTACTGCCATCCGAAGAGTTTGATAATGTATAAATAATACCAATCAGCGAGAAACTTTAACACTTATAACAAGGTTTTTTATATTTCTCACTAACAAGATGTTTAAATTAATAATACCCAAAAACGTTTCTACAAAATAAAATAGTCAACCATCCTTCTGAGGAATAATATGCAAACATTTAAAAACTAAAGAAACGTTTACAATAAAACATTGTAAATATTAAAAGTAAAGAACTACGCAAAACCCTGAGAACAAAACAAACTGCCAAATCAATGAAATTAGGGAAATTTAATATATAGTATTTTAACTGGGTCTGGCGATGCTGAGATGTATTGGAGATTTCCCGAAATTTTAAAATTTCGTCAGAAAGTTTACTAGTGACGATAAAATTTATGAGAAAATTCACCGTATATAATAAAAAATTTTTGATTACATATAGGATATTACAGACTAATTTTTTATTATTATATATTTATTAATGAGCAAATTCAGAAGTATATTTTTGAGAAAAAATGTAGAGTTCAAGGTTCGAGGGTGTTCCTAATTAAGCATTTATATAACACACTGCCCAGTTGGTCGCACTTTTCTTTTTAAAATATTCCCTAACTATAAATATTTTTCAAAGTAGTTAACTCCGACAGAAATTCTGCAGTTTTTCTTTCTTCTTCTTGATATCATAAAGAGAGTATATACGACACCAAATTCATCCATTGTAATACTTCTGTTAATTTATTTTTTTCCTGGTCGATTAATAATATCCAGCATTTAGTGAATTTTTAAAGTCCCATATTTCCGTTTATTCCGATTCCGTTAGTTAAGTTTTGAAACGTTTTATAGAATGAAAACATTTGAAATGAAGGAAGGAAGCAAACTGTAATTAAATGAGGAACTTTTACTGTTCCGCACTGCTATAGAGGTCAATTCCTAGAACCATAAAGAGAGTCAGAATAACATATAGTCCCATTGTAATTTGTAAGATAATCTCAGACGAAGATTTAAAATAATGTTTCTGGTTGATTTTTTCAGCCTAACGGTTACACATAAAAGCAGCTATTCGCGGGGAAAAGTTAAATTAATGATATGGTCAAAACAAAATATTAAATACAAAGTCACATGTGCCTAAATAAATTTTGGCTCAAGCCTCCGCATTTTCACGAAGCAATTACAGCTAGCGAAGTTAAAGCTCAAATTGGTAGCACGAAGTGACGCAGAATAGCCTGATAACGATAGCTGCTACGACTTTCTCTCGAGTTTTTAACATGGAACTGGAACTTTTTCAGGCCGCCTACGAGTATGCAACTGCCTTGGATCTCCTGAGATATTAGCAGCTCTCTCGAGCTAAAAAGCTTGCCACTTAAATGCATTAACTAACTGGCATGCTAGTGTGAATTTACCAGAAATGAAAGTAAATGCAAGGTAATAATATAAATGGATATATAGCATAAAACCCTAGAGTTTTGAACAAAGGACTAATTGAAAATGACAGAAAGAAGCGAAGTAATTGCCCAGGCTTATCGAATGTTGCCGAATGAAGCACTAGAAATGCCATTTCAAGATAAAAACGCCCATGAAAGGGATGCTGGATTATGGGACGTGCGGAGATATTGAATGCCAGATTATAAGACTGTTACTTTATTTCTACTCTTTATATAACAATATACAATACTTGAGATTAAATACTAGTACTTGTATCACTTTTTTTCCAACTCATTCTTCATTTTTTTTTTAAACTTTTCTTTTCTTCTTAGGGTATGTGCTTGGCTACAGCTATTTTCCTCCATTTTTTGTTCGTCAGTGCCTTTGTGTTTTCTTTGCTGGAAGTGGTCTGTATGTGCCAAGCTCTGATCTCTTTCTTCCAGAAAATGGCACCCCTTACTGTCAGCAATGTTTTGATCATCGGATGGGGTAAGTTCCTTTTAAGATCTGTTGTAATAAAATTTTGTGTAAGAATGTTATTTAATCAGGTGCGCTAATACAATTAATTCTTGAAACTTCTAAAAATGTAAGCGTATTTTTTATAGACTTTTATTGGTGTTTTCTTTTTCTTTCCCCAAAGAAGCTTAACTGAAATAAGCTGAAAATAGTAAAAGAATTTACATGTTATTCAATTTCTGCTCAACTAAAATAGATACATTTTAATAAAGAGACGTAAAATTTTCTAGTCAGTATTGTTCAATTCTGCATTCAGGTTTTTCCCCCTTCTTTTTGGTGTATTTTTATATTTTACAGTTGTTCCTGGCATCATCGCTGGAGTGTCGGCCATTATATGGTATAAAGAATATACTACGAAGTCGAAGTAATTGTTGAAATCCTTTTATTTTCTCCACTATATCTAATATATCGTCGGCACTACACCAAAATCATGAATATATTTTCATTGTTATTTTAACTTTTTGTATTATTAAAATTTGCATTATATAATTTATTTTTTGATATTTTACATCATGCTAAAACAAAGCAATATATAACCTCTGAAATAATGAACAGGAACTAATTTGCAAAATTCATGATTATATCTTTGCCAAATCCAAATGCGACTTGCACCTTTAAAATCATTTTAAAGAGAATATGGTTTTGAGATTCTAGTTTTTGGTGTGATGATTCATGTAGACTTTCCAGTTTCTAAGTATGATTTTCAAGATCCAGGTTCATACTGCAGATGTTATATATAAGGCTAACTGCAGCACCTCGTAATGCTAGAAAGTTTGCGTATCTAAATTAAAAACCAATTCTAAGAAGTAACTCTAATATGATACGGCAACTAATCTGAATTTCCCCAAATTCTGAGAAACAGACTTTTTCCACTTCGGAAAGAGGTAAAACACGGTAATAGTGATGGTAATTCTAATGTCTCATAATTATAATTCTCATTAGCCCACTTATTGAAAATTACGGTCTTGCTAATGTAGACATCAAAACAATAAATAATATGAAATTGAACTCTAGTCGGATGCTCGAACTGCGGATTCTTAAAATTTATTACATCTTCTCAGAAAAATTATTAGCGATGGACAATTACTTAAACAATTATGACCTATGATGAGTTGTACCCATTTCTATGACTAAAAAATGGATGAAAGGCATGAGACTGCTTCATTTTTCTTTCCGATTCTTTACTCAGATATCATAACTATTGGCCATGGTCTATTTTTAACTGTAGAAGAACATCACAAAAAGCCTCAAGTATAATTTTGAGTTAATAGAATATTTTTTCTACTCATAATTCTCTGACCGTGAAGTAATGAAATTTAATCTGAGTTGAAAATACCGTGTTTTGTTTGGGTTGCTCGGCCTGAACTATCTGATATTACAACTTAATTTACATCCACAACCAACCACAATTCCTTTGTGTTCAAATCAATCACAATTCTTTTTACTGAAATTCAGAAAAATCATCAAACGGAGAATCATTTCTGAAACGAACAACTCTGAGATGCATAAATTAGCAACAACTTAATTGGGAAAATCTACAGTTGAATGTTGGATTTTAAACAGGAATCGGAAAGAGAATACTTCTTACTGTTTTTATCTCGCTTGGGGATTGGTCAGTTGACCCGAAGAATACTCGTGCTCTATTTTATTAAAAACTGATGATTTTACCTGTTTCCTATTTTTGTATAGATAATTTGACTTATACGGGGTGTACATCTCTAACGATGTTAAAAACTTTGCTGTACATTAAGATACATTTGAAATAAAACATTCTACAGCTGACTGGTGGATTTATGCACTTCAGAAGAGGAAATGAAAAGACCAATACCAAAATTTCTTCTTTTAGAGTTCTCTTCATAAGGACCTCAGTATGATTTAATATAGAATGATCGAGAAATCCTTTTGGATAGTATGGATGGTAATGAAAATGCATTCGCAGTTGAGTGCTATACGGACGGTAGTAAAACTGATGACAAAGTTGGTTTTGCTTATATCATCTATGAGGATGATGTTGAAATTGAGCAGCACCAGCCTGCTCGTATAGAAATGCTCATGTTTATATTTGCGAACTTCTCTTTATTAGTTTTGCAGAGAGGAGTGGTTATTCTCATTTTGCGATAAAGAGGAGATACTTTCTCATTCACTTATTCTGCACTGATTCTCCCTCTTCCCTGTAATCCTAAAAATTCCTCATCATGTAATGATATAATTGTTAATATACAGCAGTCTCTGAGGGAGTTACTGGAGAAGGGTATTTAATTTTTTTTTTACATTTGTTTGTGGGCTTGTGGGAGTATATGAAAACGAGAGAGAGGATTGGCTTGCCGTGCATGTCTAGAAGGAACTTTAATGTTGATGTAAATACTTCAAAATCGCGCTTTAAAGGAATACTAGTCACTAGAATAAGTCAAAACGATTGAACAATGGGATTATGATTATACCACTTCTGATAAGAAAGAGACTACAAAAAAAATTCTTTCCAACTGTCTTTTAAAGAAATAAGCGCTTATTGCTCAGTTTCAATAATACGCAATTTTTCTCTGGGTTTGAAAAGTTTAACTCTTGACATACAAATAAAATACGCGTCCAAAAAATACCATTTACTTTTGGACACTCATGTGCAAGCTTAGAAACAGATTGTTTTATTTTCAAAGTTACATTGCTATGTAACAATAATAATATACCTCGCGGCGGTCGCCGAAGACAGTTTCTGACATCTGGGAGACGTCAAAGTCTACAGTGTCACATGAAATCAATGACGTCTCCAGGAAGTCATTGTATGTCAAGGGGTTAAGGTTTTTCTTGAACTATTTCAGCTAACATCTACCAACCTGTGTAATCTCGGTGCTCAGCAAAGTGTCTGTCACTTACTTTCTGACTTTCTGCTTAATCACGCAAGAAATTCATTAAAATGTAGATTGAAATTTATTGAATTTATTAGCCACCAAAAAATGTTATGAATATATTTCTGTGCCTTCTGCCTACCTTTTAAATACTTTAAATGATTTTGCCTGTATTTGCTTTTTGAATTTCTTTTTTTAATAATATAGTTTTGAGTGTTTGATTTGTTCTTATTATTTTAAGCTGATGTGTTTTCTGCTTTATTTACATTTTGTAAGTCTTTTGCAATACTTTGTAATAATAAAAATTTTTTTAAAAAATCTTTAAAATTGATATAAAATGACCGAAACTGTGGCTGGAATATAATAAATTTATAAATAATTAAGAATGTGATGAAATTAATAAATCTTCCATATTCAAGTCTTTTTGATTTATTGATCATTATTCTAAATTTTCTTGCTCGAAAATTGTCCCCAAACCCTTTTTTGAAAGATGTTTTATGTTACTTTGAACTTTTTGAATTCCAATTAATTCGTGCTAATTTTTGTAAAAGAGTTTAGTTGGAGTACAAAATATTAAATATTTAGGTCCAATTAATTCATCTTTACGTGCAGAATAATTTCTATTTGAACACTTATTTTATCTCACAAATAGAGTTTTTCAGTTAAAATCAAAGCCAAGTGACCAATTGTTAATGCTGCAGGGATTCTCAACCAACAGGGAATTTCCCTTTCGGGGGGGGATTTCATAATTTAGCGGTGGAATGTGGTTAGCCTTTTATTTCCCTGTTAAGTATTTAGTTTTAGTTTATAAATATGAAAAATTACTTTTATTCAAGTTTTGGTATTGATCAATATTTTGTATACTTTTTCTTACTTAAGTTATAAGTTTTCTTACTTAAGTTACATTACAAAATAATCTAAATTTAAATAAATGACGGGGATATTTCGAGTTTTGCATAGGACAGAGGGTGGAATCATTGTCTAGCAGTGGTGAAGGGGCGCACAGGGGAAAAAAAAAAGATTGACAATACCATAACTAATATTCCGATTACAATTTCTATACTCATTTGACTACATATATTTGATATTTTTATTTTAGTTGTTGGGTAGTTGCAAGCCAACCTCCTTTCTGGCCTACAGTTATTCCCATCGGAATCTGCGTTACTATGCAAGTCCTGTTGTTAATCATCGTTCTAACTGCATCAGATGTGCCTTTATCCGTCCCTCAGAGCCAGTACAAAAGAGCTAAGTAAGAACATTGCATTTTTAGATACATCTATGTTAAATCTCCTTTGAAAAATGCATTTCAGATTCCCAATGTAATCTGTTGTAAAAGGCCCCTTAACTATATTTTACAAAATAAAGAAATTCTTCAGAAGCAAAACGTTGTCTATGCATTGAGCCAATGTGGAGTAATACATTTCTTTCCGTGATAAAGTTTCAAAAGTTAGCTTTATCGAAAAATTTAATTAGTTCTTCCTAAGAATATAATATTACTGCAGCGAAACACTGACGCTTTAAGTAAGAGCATTTCGGAAAAATTATTGCACGTAATGAATAGTTTGTAGAAAATAAATCGTTAAATTCTAAGCGCTTAATGCTTTAAAAATAACAATGTCAATTAATTTGATTAAATTAGAATAATGATAAACTTTGCCATTTACTTATTCATCAATTCTGAAATCCTGAAAATCTTGAATCATAATCTTGAAAATCCCGAATCATAATCCTGAAAAATAAAGTAATGAAACAGTGCTCGTGTTTTACTGTAATATAAACGACATTAAATAACTTCGTTTGGCACTATCATCTAACTTTCTGACGATCTGTCTTTTTCGCCAGCTTATCAGGCCATATATATCGTGCGAATTTTCCTTTGCATAATATCACAGTCACATTAGTTGTGAAAATCATCCATTGTGTTGCTCTAAACTTTCAATACTTTGAGAAATTATTGTTGTTACCTGTGGCAGACACCTGAACTGAACTGGAGGACAAAACATCTGAGCTTTTGTAGGTTCCTTATCTAATGACATAAAGTACACTTACTAATTTTTGATATAAAATATACATATTCATTTCAGTTAATAAGCGACTCAAGTGTTCTTTAGAGTGTGGGATACACAATTGCGACCTCTTAAATCCCCGTCTGATTGTTACACGATTTATTTATTTGTTTGGTAATTGTTTGGTTCCGGTCGAATTTCGAATTGAATTTTTGACCTTTCCTATCAACCCAAGTTTCTTAAAATCCTCAAATTGTATTTCCGATAGCAATATAATATTTCACAAACAGTTTTTTGAAATTCGTTGTACACAAATTTTTAGTGCCGAATTTTTCTTGCATATCTTTGATTAATAGTCAGATCAATCGCCCATAATTAATTAATTAAGCGCAAGTAGGTTTTTCGCCATTTTCATCACAATTAATTAAAAATCTTAACTAAATATAGCACACTGATTACTATAGGACTTGGGCACTTAGTTGTTCTGGTTACTTCATCAAATGCGCATACGCAATCTAGCCCAAATCTATTCGCTTTGTGATAGCAGTTGCTTGCTGTCCTTTAAATATTTTCTTATGTCAAATATAAAAATCACAGCAAAAACAAATATAAAATGATTCCCACAAACAAAGCGCATGCGCATTTGATGACAATGCTACTGAACTGCAGACGGACCGATACGTGTAAGCAAAAAACTCATTATGCAGCACTGGAATTAACAAGAAACTAGATAGGTTCCTGTGGTATTCAATTTTATTTATAATTTTTATATTATTCGAAAAGAAGAGATAAAAGCCTTTATAAGTAATAACATGCTTTGTAGAGTTTCTAACCAGTTGCTTTATGTTAATTTACTTTTCTATCGCTCTCATTTCCATTTTCCTCGCAGAATGTAAATTTCTAGCTCGCGTGGTATTCAAATGAGATAGAAAGAAGAGACTATTTAAAGGAAGGGTTTAGACGGTAGAATCAGAGCGTGTTCTGTCTGCTTGAAGACCGCGTTACTAAACTAATTCTCTAGCGAATAGTATTCCGCGGCGTTGAGTTATTCTCGCCATTAGACATGTTACGACGACCTTAGATCAGAGCTAGCTCGCGGGTTATTCCAGTTATACAGCCGTTAAGGTACTTTACTTGTCTTAGTTTTAATTCATTCATTATCTTTGAGTTAAGCCATAACTGTTGGCTTATGTAAGCACAAGTCGGTGTCGTCTTTTAAACTTTTCTTTAATTCATATAAGAGGTCCTTTGCACCGTTTCCCTGTCTCTGTGGTACTTACTAGACATAACGATAATTTGCCCTTTACGAGCTTTCTCTTACAATTGATATTACAGTAAAAATACGAAACTTTATAACTTTATTCACGAAATTTAAAATTAAATCTGTATATATTGTTGCGTGCGTAAGGGTTCGTAATAGATTGAATGCCATAACTTGAATGCGGTAAAAGTTAATAAAATTTATTCTTTTCACAAGAAATAAAACAAAATGGTGAAATATTCCCTCAGAGATATTCGTACAATATCACTGAGATCAATACTGTTTATTATACCAAAATAAAATACAGAATTACAATTTTTTACAATAGTTAACATAGGATCACAATATCTCAAACGTTAAACGGAACTCAATTCAAAACACAGAAACTAATTCTATCTCATGGTGAATTCGCTACAATCAGTAATAGCATTAAGTAAACAAACAGTTCGCTTAACACAACAGCAACTGAGCTGAGGTGTTTTAATTTGGCTTTTATAAGCTTTTTAATTATTCACGAGCGCATTCTGGAAAAATCTATTTTCTCGATTTTTCTGGATGGCACCAACAATTACGATATATTTATTTTTTTAAATATTAAATGCAAGCGCCCTTGTATTTTTACTTTTCCAACGTAGCTTTCTCATCAAATTCGTCTGCGTTGCACGGGAAAATAAAACAATTTTAATTACAATTCTAAATAAATACGAAATCGGCAACAATGTAAAATATCAACGGCAACAAATTTATTAATTTATTATTTTTCGAATATTCAAAAATGCAAAAATAATGGTCCTTTAGATATTGCCTTCTCATCGCCAGGGCTGAACAAATGAAGAGTAGCGCGCATCGAAAAAGCCTTTCGAAAGAACCCCTCAGACACTCCCCAACATCAAGGAGGAATTGGAGACGCATACATGCGTGTGTGTATACAGCACGATCAGACACTTACAGATCCATGAATACATAGCCCGTATATGAAAATACTCAACTATAGGTACGAAATAAATAAATTAAACTGACACTGCTTTTTGAGATACTCAAAACCAACGGCACGGGAACTTCCCGGGCATTCTGTAGAATGACCCGTATTAAAGAATTTTATTGACAATATTTACTATGAAAACGAACACATTATTAAAGAAGATAAGATTGGCGTGTTTAATTTGTCGACCAATAAATATTTGCATATGGTTAAAAAATTTCGTGAAATCTTCCTTTAGGACGTTTCTAATCTCGAGATATTTTACCCTACTCAAATAAATTAGTTATGACTCTGCTTCACGATTTTTTTTTTGAAATACTTAAAAGGTATTTTTTATACTTCAGTTTTATCTTTCATTTTGTTTTATCATTTCATTACGTTGCATAATTTTTTAGTTATTTACTTACATAATTTACTTTTATACTCATTTTTTCCTATGTTTTGAAAAATTGTCCCTTATTAACTTCTGATAAAACTACAATAGTCACTTCAGAAATTTATATAAAATATAATACAATATATTTTTATGCATATATATGTTATAAAAATATTATATAAGCATATATATATATAAGTTTATAAAAATATATATTTATAAAAAATATTTATAAATTTAATAAAAAATGCTATATAGAAATTTTAAAAAATATTATATATTTGAGGCATACATTTTTTACATATGCCCCAGATTTCTATGAAATTTAGAAAACTTAAATAAATTAATTTTTATAATTTCTTAGCTCGTAAAAACTCTTTACGCAAAGCACATTAAATTTCACTTTTCGTTTTGTCTAGTGCAGCACTAGATTGCTAAACCACCGTTAGATGGCGACACAAGTTAGAGTTAAAATTAAATCTCAAATAGTTTCCGAAACTTCCGTTGTAAAAGCGCCTACAAAAAAAAAAAAAAAAAAAAAAAAAAAAAAAAATATTTTAAATCTCGCGTTTATCTAATGTATTTTTTGGATTTTTCCTCCATTACATCAATGGAAGACTTTATTATACATCACTAAAACATTGTATTTCACAATCTCATGGATCGTTGTATATGACTGAATGACTTCGTCATCAACATTGCAAGACCGTGAAAGAAGAAACAACGATTTTTTCATCTCAAACAAAGCATATTCTTATTTGTTTCTCTGAATCATGTTCCACGGGTATTAAGTGCTCTGAACAGAATAAAAGTTCGGTTGCGATCAACAGTTGACTGATGATTGTTTGAATGATTATATGTATGTTGAGTGTACATCGAAAGCTAGTTGAAGAAATTAAAATCGAAATAAGAAGGATTCTAGAGAATCGAATAAATAAGTTCTTGAGAGGCTTAGCGCAGACAAAATTAAAATTACCGTAGCATAAGTTAAAAAACGAAAAAGTTTCATAAACCTCATTGCACCTATCCCAAATTTCAACAATCTGCTTACTCCTGTATTCGACTCTATTGCTCATTTACTCTTTTATCAGATTAAGGCAAAACAGGTGATTATTTTATTGCAATTATCTGCCTAAGGTAAGGGAGGTCTTCGGAAAGGATTTTCTAACAGAAACTGTCTTGTATTCATCTTACACTAGGCTTACCAGATTTCTGAAATGTTCAACACCGGAATGCCCTCTCCCAGCGTCGCGGGTATTCAAGGGTACATACACTTTGCCGGTTTTTAGAATTCTTTAGAGTTTAGTTTATTCTCAATGCTATGAATAAATGGTTATTGATAAGAACCTAAACGAGGAATAATAATAAATGGCATATAAATTAAAACATTATATTTCTTACATGTGAATATTTATAAATTGCTTCTAAGAAGAAACACTTTGAGTGAGGAACAAAATTTTGAACAATGTTTACATCTTTTCATTATCTAGGACTTTTTATAGAAAGTCTTTTTTGTTGTTAATCTTCTTGTAAGAATTGTCACAAGCTGAACCAATATTAATTTTACATGTCATCAAGCCTTTAATCGTAGATTCCTTCATCAAACCCCTGTCGTCAATCCATGCGTTGTTCATCAAAGAGAATACTCTGTCAACTGGTGCTGATGTCCCATGTAAACAGAAGGCATACTCAGCAATCTTGATGAGACTGGGGGCTGCTATGTGATTCTCTTTAAAGTGACCAAACAGCCTAAGCCATTTTTCTTCTTGAAATAATCACATCTCCGGTAGTCTCTTCTTCCTTCCACTGTTCCCAATTTGACTGCAAATACTCCTTAGCAAACGCAACTCCGTCAAACAGCCGATCATTGCTTATTTTCATATCGGGTACATCAAAAAGACAGCTATTAATAATTTCAGCAGAAGTTTCGGCGTTTTCTCAATCAACAGCATTTGTTTGGGTCAGATTGACCCATGAAAACTGCTCAGCGTTTCCAAAACTATTCCCCCAGAGGTCTAAGTACGCAATGCATCTTTTATAAAATCCATAACATTCTTCTTTCACACTGGTACGGACTTGCTTATCTAGATTTCTGAAAATGTTCTTTGCGTCCTAGGCTATACTTGAGTGGATAGAAAACATTGTTTTTTCTTGCTCTTGTCACACCACCGAAGTTAGTGTTGCAGTTATCTCCACAAAAGCCATCTACTTTGTTATTCAAATCGGTTAGCAATACGACAGAGTATAAGTGACTTGTAAGAATTTCATATGGTTCACCCGCGACAGATTTGAAATTTAAATGCAATACTTGCACACCTGAATTAGGATTAAAGTAGCGCAAACAACTGGCACAAAGTTTTACATCCTTTCTGCTTGGTGTATCCTTACTTACAATTACGCAGTTTGACTTGGTCAAGTCTTCTTAAACACTTCTTGAGCTACAGGAGCTATTACATTTAAAACTATTGCCTCACACTTAGTTATTCTGAGTGAGAATTTATAGTAAAAAACTTTAAAATTAGTTTTGATAAGCAAGAATTTGAATTGAAACTTAGGCTATGGTTTGCTGTGTGGTAAGCAAAAGTCGCTTCTTTCGCTGCTGAGTGTTTGTCATTAGAGCTCGCAGTCTTGAAAAAACTGGTCAGTTTTGATGAGCTAACAGTACATCCTAAACGCTTTTTGTGTTTACTCGACTGTAAATGATCTTTTATATCGGATCGACCACCGTGAGCAACCGAAAACTCAGAATTACAATGTGAACATTTAACTCTATCGTCTTGATCTTGATTACCAGTACCAGTACATACTTTCTTCAACAAAAGGAATTTATTCTGTAAAGCCTAGGTGAATTTACACGATAATTTTGGCATTTTAACAGAGAGTGCATAAACTTAAAACATAAATAAAACAGCACTAGCTCACTAACATAAAGGCACCGGCCGGAAGGGACTGACAGTTAACTGACTGATCTTATCTCTATCGCAAGCGCTAAAGCTACACCCTTTAGTACAAAATATTGGACTCGCCCAGAGAGGCTCTGGCATTGCGCATAGGTAGGACAAGACGATACGATAACAATATTATTTATTATCAGATCATCCCTCTTCTATTTTTCACTTTTGCTATAGTACATAAGTAAATGACAAAGTAATTATCCTAAGTAATCCTTCACAGTTAATTATTTTTAGACTTTTTTTGGTCATAATTATTCATAATCACATCTATAAAATCAAATTTAATTTTTACCGGGACGTGAAGTAAACCGGCCGGGACACCGGGATTTTCTTTGAAAACCGGGACTGTCCTGGTCAAAGCGGGACGTCTGGCAAGCCTATCTTACACGGATGCAAAAAATCACGAAAATGCTCATGCACTTAGCTAATTCGTCGCGATTCGAACACTTGTGCCGGATTACGAGTGCTCGGCTGCCTTTCCATTCGACCATGTGGGTATGTTCCAGTCCAGTCCAGCTTTAATTTCTGAATTGAAATTGTTTACACCATCTGGTTCAGATTCTGGCTACGCCCATTGGCGTGGATACCTTTCGTAGTTTCCCCCATGTATAACTTCCCTTAGGAAATCTTCTTCGAAGGCATCCTTCCATTAAAGTAGATAGCATTCGTGAATTTTGTCTAACCAGTTAACTCAACCTAACACAGAAAATTAGTTTAAAAATAATTGTTAGAAACAACTGCTAATTGTATTTCTGTTTGTTTTCAGAAAACAATCTCTTCAGATCTTCGTAAGGATGTTCCATAAGAATTTTGAATGTACTGTAAAAGAAGCATTAAATAACTAGTGCATTCATTTGATCTTTTTTAGTCCAAAGTGTCTTTGTCTCTGAAGGACTATTGTTTTCGTTTTGTGATTTTGCGTCGGAAACATTAAAAAGTGTGAATCACTTTTCAAACTGTTGCCACCAAATCTTGCAGCGCTGTATTGCATTTAAAGAAATTATGTATTATATTTAAATAATGAAGAATCTGCATAAATGTATGTATATTTCGCCAAATGTGATAAAACAACGGTAACTAGAGCCCTCCAATTTTGAATAACGTACGTTTCCACCCGAATATGCGCAGCTGGAAGCCCAAATTTGGAATTTTGAATTTGTTTTATTATCTATTTCATATTTTGTAAAACTTTAACAAATTTTTTATGAACAAACTCAAACGATTTAAAAGCGAGACATGGCAACACTCTACGGGGGGGACTCAAGGCGCGCGGAAGTGTGTATAGGAAATTCTAAAGATACATTCATTTTAAAATTATTTTGCGATATTGCTGTTGAACTGAATTTTATGGTTTGAGTGCGAAGAACATAATATTTAATAAATAAAGGTAACACACAAAACGCCCTTTTGGACGTAATTTAAAATCTGAAACCTTTCAGATTTTAATTTTTTTGGAAATTGTTTTTAAAATTTTATTTTATTATTATTAGTAGTATTTTTTACTTGCTTTATGCTTCAAAAGTTATCATGCTCTTTCTGTAAGAAGACACGACTAAGTAATTAAACTTTGAAGCTGAATGACCCGTTTAAATATCTGCATCTGAAAATTTTGGCCAATATTATTCGAAAATACACAGCACATCAGCAGTTTTCAACCTTTTTCATTCCATTCCTCTCTTTTCAAATATTTCAGATAGTCTTCGTCTTTTGTAAGATTGTTTTACTCCTAGGTCCTTACAAATAATTTATGAGACTGAAAGAGTTCATTTTAAATTGTATATTATTTGAAATGTACTTGCATTTTATCTGGAGTTTTTATGTTTTAAATACAGTCGAATCCCGCTTTAACAAGCCTTGCTTATAATGAACAAAAGTTTTGGCTCCGTCCAG
This sequence comes from Stegodyphus mimosarum, assembly GCA_000611955.2. Classification (NCBI taxonomy): domain Eukaryota; kingdom Metazoa; phylum Arthropoda; class Arachnida; order Araneae; family Eresidae; genus Stegodyphus; species Stegodyphus mimosarum. The sequence goes on from KK112391.1 coordinate 28,434, forward strand.
TTTTCTAGGTACTTGACATTTACTATGTTATGCTGTTATAGCGAAACTTCAAGAGTATGAAAATCGGATAGAGCAAACTGCATTAATATCTTCGATTAAAACTTCTTTGTATATTGCATACTTTTTCCAGAATTTCTGCAAGTTTGTAAGGAAAAAATACGAAAAAAATCGCTAACCTTCAGAATCATCCCCTTTTAGGATGTTAGAATCCACATTCAATCCATAAAGGAAAATAAATTTACATTATATTTTTTATCTTCATCCTCACTTTGCTATGTATTCTAAGCAAAATTTTTCGTTTATCTTCATCTTTGCTTTTCTCTATATTCTAAACAAAGGCTATGCGGGTTTGGTATCACACCCAGCTCAAGGAGAGAACAAGGACACAATAATCTTAGGACACCATGGGGTGCATATGATCATTGGTGAACCAAAAGGTGTGAAGAGGTTCCCTGAATCCCTTCAAATTTTTGAATGAGCTGTCAAATAGAACTCTATTCAAGGCTATAATGGAAATTTTGAAATTTTCACTACTTAGAAAAAGAGGAAGTAGTGAATCTTATGAGCTTGACGTTTTGCAGTTGATTCTTCTTTTAGGGAAAAAAAATTTAAATCTTTATGGTTTGTTTTGTTTTCCTCCGAACAGGGGTTTTCTGTTCTTCAGATATTTTGCAAGACATGAGGTATTCTTTATAAAGGTTATTTTTCTTTGCAATCACACATAGTTTAGGTGAAATGATTGTGTTCTCAATGGACACTGGATGAGATATGCAGGTTACGAAATTATCTTTCTATTTCATATTTTTAGAAAGGCAAAACTCTCGTATATTTTTTTGTCAAGCTCGTGGTGCTCTTTCCGTGTCAAAAATCCATGCACATAGCGAGCTATAAACACAAAGTTTCTGCATTAAAGGTAAAGGAAACATTATTCGAAAAGTATGAAATGGATGCGGCCAAATCGATATCTGCTGGGAATACAGTTTGTGGAAATTTACATTTTTTATCATGTAAAAAATCGAAATTCTATAATTTCTGCTCCTGGAAAAAAATTTGGATACGTGGGAAAAGTTGACGAAGGTGGGCGCAGTGATGCTGAACAAGCTTTCCTGAAATTCTTCGCCATTCAAAGAAGGCATAATGTGCCAATATCTGGACAAGTATTTCAGACAAAGATCAATGAATTTTCGAGCCTCTTTGAAGGGACTGAAAAAGAACAAACAACAAATTTAATAACTGCTCGGGTTAATAATTGCAATTAACGCTTAACATGTTTTTTAAATTAGATTTATTTCTTATTTTTAAGTAGATGTGACAATAGATTACTCAGCTTTTTAACTAATCGTTCGATTTTTATATAATTTTTGGGATAATCTATTTTTTTAACAGATTCGATATAGCGAATCAATTTCGGCCCCTTGAAGTTTGTAATAACAGGGGTCGACTGTATTTCATTTTATTATGGAGTTACGCATAAACTATAATTATTAACTTAACAAATATTAGGTGAAATTTCGGGAATAATTAATTATTAATAAATTAACTAACTAATTATTAAATTGTTTAATTTTTTTAATTCAACATCAAATAAATAAGATAGCAAACAAAATCTATTCAGAAGAAAAAATATCAATAATTTAAAACTCATTTACTGTTAACAAGCATAACAGGCCTATGACTTTTTTTTTCTTTGAAAACGGTGCATTGAGAAACACTAAAAAGGAGTGGCATTGATAATTTGAGTAGTTAATTTTGTCCAAGTACTTCGTATTTCCCACCAGAAGCAGAAACTGATGGGAACTCCTTAAGCATTGAAATATTTTTAATATTGAAACTTACCTGCCAGTTTTCTAGTCTGGTCATGAAAGATGTGAAGGATCTGAAGATTAAATTCATTCAGCTGAGAGCATATAACCAGGCGCATGATCCATTCTCATCTTCACCTTCAGAAAATTCCATTTTGCCTTATATTTCAAGAAATAATTTGAGCTTCTTTCCTACACACTGCGAATCTCATTTTTTAAAATTACCCAGAATTTATAAAAAAATGATCAATTGATGGTCTGCATCCATGTGGACACATATTTACTTGATAGGTAGTAAGTTTACAAAATTTATTATTTCAGAGTCTTGATCTCGACCCCTTCAAAGATCCCTCTTCTTCCTTTTTTTCGGGGGGGGAGCAAAAAAAAAAAAATAAATGGAAATGCAAGTATTTTTAAGGTCAGTGTCAATGAGTGCCTCAGATTTTATAAAATATTTGAAGCTTTGTTTGCGGTTTCTAAGAATGAATAAAATATAAACCCCTTTTTAAAATGAACGAAAGAATATATCTCGGAGACATCAGAAATCTGGCACAGGGTGCTAGATCTGCAGATTCAATTAAGTTAACAAATGCTTAGGGGCGTAGCTAGGGTAAGGCAAGGGGGGACATCTGTCCCCGGGCGCAGCATCCAGGAGGCGCCAAATTGACGCTACGAATTTTAGAAACAAAATGTTTTCCATTCTGCGAACACATAAAGGGGCGCAAAATCTGTAGCTGTCCCTGGGCGTTGAAAACCTTAGCTATGCCTCTGCAAATACTGTAGTCTTTCTTCTGAGCAGCTTGATACCTTCGAGAAATTTGGTTAGTCAGGTAACCCTGGCGGGCTTTGCAGTAATCAAATAAACCAAGCAAATCAAGAAGTTTTGTAGTAGGAAGAAAATGATCGTGGTTGGTATCCGTGTCCCTGTGTGTTCTGCGTCAAAATGGCCGGTCACTTAGACCATTCACTACAGTCTATTAATTCGAAATAGGCCCTTTACGGTCGTTGCCAGCAACCTTCCACATCTGCAGTCGTAATTCGGGTCATCATTATCGTACAACATTTATTTTCTCTTTATAATCTGAAGCCGTAGTTCAAAATTCGTGCGTTTTTAACACATCGAAACATGCTAAACGGAAATGAAGTATGTGTATCGGGGGGGATTAAGCGACTCGACCTCTTTTCTGTAGCTGTTGTTCCCGTGGTCACCAATTAAATCGGCGGCAGAAATCAAGCTTGAAATTGCGGTCTTAAAGTAACAGACTATAGTCATGTGGCCAAGTCCAAAATATTCAAAAAGTTAACGCTATTTAGGTCTATGGTCAGCCACTCCTAGATTTGATCGACCAAAAAGTAGACAAAGTTAGAAATGTTTTCTATTTATCTTTCAATGATTTTTCATGAAATTGAGTTTCTTTGTGGATGAAATGTATGTTTGCTATTTAATAAAAAAGCTCACAAATCTATATTTTTATTCGTAGTATGATCGCTAGTACATGATTAAAACTTTCGTGACGATTTGTATTCGCCTGAGATAAGTTTAAATACAATATTAAAAAAAAAACTAATAAAGTATTTTTTTAAACATGTAAAAATAACATAAGACAGATAAACAGTAATAATCTTAACAGCGTAATAAGTTTTGAATTCAAAAACATCCTCAATGGCGTATTCCTAAATTTTTGGAATGCTACTTTGCGTTAAATTGCACTTATTCTATTATGTGCTTATCACTCGCGTACCTATTCGCCATATACTTATTTATTATACTTATTCACATACTTTTAATCTATGTAACGACAAGGTAACTAACATAGGACTCTGGCAAGAGCCTGTATATATATTAAAGTAACAGTATAATAATTTTTATTATAGATTTCGAAAACGATACCTTTTTTAAGCTATAGATATTTATAATATTTTCACGTTTAGCTATAGATTGAACTATCTCGAAGTAATTTTCAATCTTCTCCTAAATAGACATGAATATGCTTCCTTTAAGACACAGAAAAATTTGAATTTTATTGGCTACATCTTTTCATGGATGTTACCGCAATCAGTCCTGTGGAGTAGGTAAAAGGAGTTTAAATTTATTTTCTGATTTGTTCTATGATTTAAGTGCCTGCCACTAAACCTAAAGGTCTTCCCATAAGTTTTATTGCCCTCAGTGCTAATGAAGTTTGGAATATGCAAGAAGAGTTTTTTCCCTTCGAAGTCAAAATTAACTTGTCAGCTACGTTTATTTCGGAAAGGGAAGTATTATTTGTTTCATTTTATATTTTTCACAGTTTAAAAAAAATAATGATAACTGAAAGATAAGCTATGCATATGTTTTTAAGCTTGTTAGGCTAAATTGGACTAAAAAGAAGGAATTAGGAGACTAAATTCCACCTAATTATCGCAAAACATGATAAAGAATACAGTTAAATAATACATTCGAAGCAAATTCAATAACATTTGCACACAGCACAAAAATCGAATTAAAATCAAGCGCAGTCCTGACACAGCAAACGATGTAAACAAACCGAACGAAAGCAGGAGTTGCAGTTAATTTTCCGCAAGTAATTAGATTAAAAAAATAATGAGGTTTTGCCCGCAATGCTAAAGTTCGGATAAATGTGACCTGATTTCAAAATGTAAACAAACTGTCATGGCACCTGGCTCAAAGCACTTAAATCAGGATCCATGATTTTCCTGTATAACTCGTCAAATAATTGTCAGGAAAATTAAAGTATAATATCAATTTATTGAGAATAAAATGCTGTGCTCAGTAAAATAAATATTAAAAAACGGTTTTTTAATCATTTTAAAGGTGTAAAGGTCCCTTTAAACAAGTAGGTGAGGAAATATTAATTTTTCTCTAAGTTGTACGACTTTTCTAGCAGAAACCGTACAGAATTCAGAGACCTTGGGGACGCACTGAATTCAGAGGAAAGTGAGTTGAGAAAGGCTGGCATACATATATATATATTACATATTACTATTTTATATATTTTCTAGAAACTACTTGGCGACTCGCTGGGCATCAACCATAATCATCGTCTTGCTGACCGCCTCCTGGTCAAGCGGGATTATGGCCTACCAGAAAGGAAGAGAGACTCTATTCGCAGCTTTCACAGTCTTCAGTATTTTACTTGGTTCATGCATTTTCACTCTCCGAATATCAACTGATGAAGAGGTAAAAAAATGTCATATATTTAATTATTATTTGCTGCAACATTGATATTTTTAGCTCTGATGGAAATACTATTAAATCATCTAAGAAAGATGCGAGGTTATGCTGCTCTTCGATTCCAGTTTTAAAGTTGAAAACCTGCTGTTGTTACATATTTGATACTTAAACAATTATTTAAGGCTATCAGAAATGCTGTCGTAAAGTTTTCTGCATGTGTATCTAGGCTTACTAAATTATCTTACTTAACAAAATCAAGGATACCAAAGAATCCCATCATGTCATTTTTCACCAGAATGAAGCTTCATCACACTTCTTAAGTACTGTATAATGTGTATTGAAGTTTATTTTCTAGGATCCTAAAGTCAAGACCGCTAAATACTGGCATTTCAATTAAGGTTTGAACCCAGCCGAACGGGTTGATTTCATAGGGATGTTGAAGTTTTCCGAAGTAATTTGAATACTCGCCAGTTTCTCTTAGAATGTTCTCCAGGAAGTTATTCACTTTCTTAGGCAGAAGCTCTCGTGCACTTTGCCATAACTGAAGTAATTTAACAGTAATCAGGATGGTAAACTGAAAAAAAACTCCTTCCTCGGCGAACACAAAGCCCGATTCTTGTCATTTCGAACTGCATTTGTGTGTATGTATGGTCATATAAAAATACATCAGATTAAGATCTGACATTTTTCTTTTTGAAGGATAGAATCGTTTCGTTACCAGTACCGTTTTAATGCTTAGGCGCTGTGACTGAGGTTCCCATGTATTTATTTAGAAGCTGATCATTAATAGCTCATATCATTCTTGAGAAAATTGGTACAGGCAAAGGTCTCAGAAAAATTTAAAAGCAGAGATGTGCAGATTCTGCTAAAACAGGCTTGATCATCGCAATAATTGCAAGCTTTAACTCCTGACGTTTTCCCACGAAATATGCATCAAAAGTGAATTGCACTTCAATATAATGTATGCGGTATCGCTGATATTCACGTATAGACATATTGTAAAGTTATTCTAAATTGTACATAAGTTACTTATACATTAGTTAGCTGTATTTAGATTAAAGCTGCTATAGTTTAGAGCTGCTATTAGTTTCTGGAAGTCATGCTAAGAAATTTCGCAATAGTTATTACCATACAAATCAAAGCTAAACCTTATGATTAAACATCGAGCATTTCGCGTGTATTACAATTGTTTGATAAACTGTTATAAAGCAGCAGTTAATCTCAAATTCACGAAGTAAATAATGAATTTTTAGCTATGCGTTTTAGAAAACAATAGTTGGGCAATGATATTGAAGCGCTTGCCTTTCAAAGTAGTATTTTAGTAGTAAGATGTAGGTCTTTGTTTGTACACATTCATTAAAGATATTTATAGCTATTTCTTTTGCAAAATAAAGGCTAGGCTCCGTCAGGATACTGGAGCAAGTACATGTTTTCCAACATTTTCATCTAGCATACTCCAGTGTGACTTAGTGATATTAAGAAGAGAGAAGTGTGCAGATTTGGAATATGCCCAAGCTCAATTTCGTATTTTTAGAGTCTCCTCTCAGTTTTTCTGATGTAAAATTTTGCCTTTTCATGCTAATACATAGCACCCAATCTGAGGATCAGTGTTTGAAAGAATGGATGCACAAGGGGCTCAAGAATACATTGTTAATCTTTGGCAGTGATATGATTATGAAGAACAATCAGTGGTTCTGGAAACTTTCATTATATTGCGACCGAAAGAATTAAAAATACACCTCTAAACTTCGCTTTCGAAATGTGGTAGCTCTGATCATTTAAGAAAATTTTCCTTTTATTAGTGGGAATTTTGCTTTCTAATTTATAATGGATGCATTCTCTTTTTCAAATAAACTGTTTTTACTTAGTATTAAACTCCCGCTTCATGTGTCAAATTTCCTTTTCAGATGAGAAAAATAATCACTGAGCACCTTTTATGCTGCATTATGCCTAGCAATAAAGTGACATCTTTCTCCAACAAGACAATTCAAGCAAAAATGAGTCCGCCTTCAGAAAAACCAACGAAAAACGGGAAGGTGGCTTCGAGTGAAACCAGCAGCATTGCTACATCGCATAAGTGATATCATCTCGGCACATTCAACAACTGAATTATCTGTTCATACAAGTTCCTCGTGACAGGGAAGACTGTGTTTATATTAATGGATATTCGTAGTTCTATTTATTATGCTGATAAACTTTTGAAATTCCACTGAGTTATCAGCTCTGAAAACCTCTATGTCTGTGGTGGAGGAGTATCACATTGGGGAAAACGGTTCATGTATATGTACCAGATTTGTTAGTGGGGAATTGTACCAGACATGCCAGTGTGGGGCCACACTGAAATCACCCTTTTTTTGCGTTCAGTTTTCATACAATTAGACAGTCAATTTATCTTGAACAAGATTCTTTAAATGCAGTTCATCGATATGCATTTCGAACATAGTAATTTATAACATTTACACTATAAGCAAAATATCCATATAAAGTTAAATAGCATATGGATTTTTCTACTTATAAAACATATCTGTATTGTATTCTGTAGGAAGTTAGAGTGCTTCTATTAAAATAAAAAAACCATTTATTTATTTCTAATTTTGTTATATGAAAACTGTATAATTTATTTGCTAACAATGAATTTTACACTGACAGTCTTACTAAACATGTCAACCAATTATGTTGTCATTATGGTATTCCTTAAAATTTCGTTGATTTTGCGTCATAATATATAAGTTACTTTTAATTCATGTTACACAGTGAAAAGATTTAAAATGAATAAAATTGGTAAAACTGACCTGCTATATTTCTGTCAAGACAGATGACAATTATCAATAAGTACATCACGTTTCAAATACTTAATTATTAAAAAATATAATTAAATATATTTAAGAAAGTGGCAAGGCTAAATGCATCATTCAAATATTTTATCTCTTTTTATATTAACATCAGAACTCCGATTACTTCGAAGAGAGTGGATTGATGCTACTCGAAATAAATGAAACCGCAGATGAAACAGAAGACCAACCATTTAGATTTAAATAATATATGCAAAAGGTTTCTCTAGTTAGTGGAATATAACATCGCTTTTACACTTTTTAATTCTTTTATAATTTCAATATCGAATAAATCTAATTAAAACACATTTGCATGCTTATTTTGTAAAGCATCAATTATTTACAGGATATTTCAGAAAACACTGCACACTGTGTATCTCTTGAATAAGTCATCAGAAATCCATGTGATTCTAGTTTGAGAAATGAACCAAATAAAGTGGGCTGTCAGGTACAGCAGCTTTTGTCCCTTGAGATCGCTTAAAATTTTACATATTAGTATGTAAAATTTAAATTTATAGAGATTTTATATAAGAAATTTAAAATTAACAAGTTTCTCCTTGCCTTAATCAAAAGCCTTTTTGTTTTCCGAAAAAGTATTTTATCTTTTCATCTGTACTGCGGCAGACTGTACGTGTGTAATGACTTAAATGGCGTTGCATGGAACCCTAACACTATTCGGGTATTAATTAAATTTTCATTTACGCCACCGTAGATAACCTCAGCAGGCGTAAGACTACCCATGTACATTCTGATCGATAACGAATACGTAACTCTGGTTTACAACTCCATTAGACAGAAGTCAAACAAATACGTAATGCTTCAATTTCAGTTGTAATTTAGAACAGTAATTTATTTATATATGTCAGCTTCCTACAAAAGAAAGTGCGCTCACTATGTATTGAACATGCCAATCTTCAGCAAAACCTAATGAACCATCTTGGTGCTTTTCTTTTGTGTGGGGGAGATGGCTAGCAGGTAAAGAGTAAGACTATTCTAGTGACACATTTAAAAAAAGCTGAAAGCAACAAAAGAAATTATTTGTACCAGACCGTGACACGTGCGTGCTCTATTCGAAAGAATTTTTGACAATATGTTGATGCACTCAAGAACAATGCACAGTGGTGTAAAAATATGGGAAGGTAATCCACCGTTTTTACCATTTATATCTTACAATTTATTCGCTTCGTATGATAACCCCCTCCCCGTGCTACAAGCGAATTTTTTTTGCACGCACCAGCAACCAGATAGAACGGTTTGACATTGGACTGTTTTATGGATCTGAACTAATGCCTATAATCTTAACGCGTTACTCTGACCGTGGAAATGGAATTGGAGATTAAAGTTATTGTATATGGAGAATAAAATCAAAAAGACGGCTGCTTCACTGTTTGTCACGTTTTCTTTTGATATATATATTGTTGCGCTGTAGAACTGAGGATGCTGTTACATTTATAAAAGGAAGGTCAGAGAACCAGAATTTTTTCTTCTCAAACAATTTTTACACCCATTTATTATTATTATTATTATCTCCTATTTTAGTGCATCTTATATCAAATTTAAATCTCAGTTGGTTAGACATGGCAATAAAAACTGTACTTGTGTTAAGAAGTGAACTTATAGCTTCTTTGAAAGCAAATATCTGTCTGCTAAAGTATTTAGTGTCGCCTTAAGCATTTAACAAGAAATTGATGACATCTGCTGTGAACCTGTGGGTGTTTTCGTTGATGTTTTCTTTCCTGGAGCTGCAGTAACATTTTTGCTTGTGTTATTAGGCAAAACCTTATTCACAATTCTGTAAAACACTTTAAACATTCATTACAAATAAATTACCTATCTAAAACCCGACTTTACACTGCAGTAGAGGTAAACTCATTATTATTATTCTGCATGTTTTGAAAACGCTCAACATGTCCACCTTTTGTGATGCTGCAGACATACTGACGTCACTAGCAGGGCTTACTTGAATTATTGGAAGAGTTCCTGATGCTATGGTTGAGCTGAAATAGAAATGATTACTTCTTTCATTGTCTTGAGCCCTTAAAATTGTCTTATTGACAATTGTCTTATTGAAAATTTTAACAAGTCAAGAACAAAGATCAAGACAAAGGTCAAGACAACAAAGATCATTGCGTCTGACCATCTGAGTAAGCACCTCAATAAAAATTTGCCCAAAAGCTGGCTAGTATGCACAAGTCGAGGAGAGGACATGCCTATACACTGTCATCCCTCTCTTTGCACTTAAATCCATGGAACATTTCTTTATAAAGGGTCTTGAATCTCCATTCCTCGCTAATCTCCAGGAATTTTTCAAGCCTTATTACCAAAGCTGTGACTGAGATCGACCTTTAAAATGCTAACTGTGAACGAAACGGATTATAGCATCAATGTCTGCTTTGTAAGTAAAGATATTGATCGTTTAGGAAACATGGAGGTGGGAAAGGAGAAGAACTTCATGAATGTGTATTTATTCCATTATAATTAAGTTTGGTATCTGCTACATAGTTTATTTCTTATAAATTTTCAAAAATATTTAAAGGAATTATAAAAACATCGTATTTTAAATTAAGCGTTTGTATTTTAGGATAGACAAAATTTAACCAATTATATAATTATTTCCCATTATAGCGCGACAGGTAGTGTATATAAACCCACAACTAAAAAAATTGAATATTCATTCAAAATTGAGCGTTTAGGTACGTCTGTGTTTAATTCTACGCAAAAAAAAACTCATTTCATCTTCAAAAATGAAATTTTTATGTATTTTAATCGTGAAAAATAAGCATGTAAAAGAGAAATATACAAAATACTAAAAAAAATTAAATACCGTATAATCTCAATAATAGTCATGGGGTCCTTATCATCATGAATGATAGAACCAATGACTAACAGAATCCATCCTCACCATCAGCTATGGGTTGCTGATAACAAATATTCATTTTCACTGTAATTCATCATATAGCATGAATAAAAATAAAGATCAAAGTTGAAAATTTGTTACATTGTAACTTCTTATCTTGTTTCTGCTAATGCTAAGTAAAATATAGCATTTAAAATGAATCTAAAACGGTCTGTAGCCATAGCAATTAATTTCAAACAGTTTTCAACTTCCTGTAGAAAACTATAGTCTCTCTACATAGAGTTTTAATTTTAAATTTAATTTAAAATAAAATGTGGTACCGTGTTTTCTATTTAACATAATAGTCAACAGTTATTCATGAAAAATGCAGTCCGAAAAAAATTAGTTATGAAACACAGTCTTACCTAACAAGTGAATTCTTTAATATATTTAGTAATTACTAAGTAAGTAAAATAACAATGTACAGTTTGGAGACATTTAATATCGTAAGTGTTTTAATGTTACTTAATCCCGTTTGTAAATAAATTTGCATGTTAATTTTTAGAGGAAAATTTTTCTTGCGTTGTTGTGTTTAATTGCATAACAAAATGTATTCTGTAAAACAGTATTTTAGGTATTTATTCTAAATACGATGTTCAAACAGCTATATTTTGTTGCACAATATGATCGTTTTTTGAATTAAATTTTTTTCACTTATTTTAATTATTTATATTTTTGCATTTATTCTATCCATTCGAATATCTCAGTGGTTGAATGATTAAAAAAGAGTAATCGGTAGTCAAATTTCCACTATACATAAAATCATATATACTCTATGTAAAATTAAAACTCTATTTATATGCAACAATAAAACTAAGAAATTTTTTAGCGCTCATGGTTACCCTAGAAGTCAAAGGACAAAATGAAAAAGCAGAAACCATTAAAACTCCACAGCAGAATAAATGCAAAGGAAAAACTGGAAAATCATGTAAAATTTCATTTGTTCTTCAGAGAGCAAACCACATTTTCTATGAACAACCGCTTTTCTAGCTTTACCTTCAGAATATTTAGAAATGTTTTAAACCAAAAATTAAAAATAAAAGCAAAAATTCACTTCAGAAACAAATTTGCTCCAAAACAGTCAAAAGAAGCAATGTAATTATGAAACCTAGCATGAATAAATCAAAATCTGTGGTAGTAGCCGGAAACTGACAAAAAATATGGGATGCAAAAACTTTTAACTGTAACAAAAATATGCTAATATTTTAATATATTTTGAAATTTTAAATATTACAAACGCTATCAAAAACAAAACAATGGGAACATGGCAGAAGTGGGAGAACAAACGCTTTATGCAAAATCAAAAGAAGTTTTGGTAATATAATGGAAAACAAGAGCAATACAAGGTGAAAAATACTTGCAGCAGTCAAACTTAGGTTAAGATTGGAAGGAAAAAAATTTAGTATCAAGTACGTGCTGTTGCTGTAGAAGGAAAAAATTTGGAGGAAATTTAGAATTTGTAAACTGGAAGGAAAATATTTGTAAATGGGAAGGAAAAATTTGGAATATGTAAATCGGAAAGAAAAAAAACTGTAAATGAAGTATTGGTGCATTGCAAACTATTGCTGTATAAAATTATTTCGCGTCAAGTATACTTATGTCTTAAAAGATTATTTTTAAAAAACGTTTTCTTAATTTTTCATTCATTATTTATCTTCCATTTTCGATCCTGAGTAACTGCAAAGTTTTAAAATAATCCACAATTTGATTTTTAATCCTATGCTAATGCTAATGCTTGGTTTGAATATATATCTTTGTTCTGGACTGTCTCTCCTTTTCTCCAATTTCATTCTCAGTTGCCTTAGACTATAAACTTTGCCTGACTATCATTTAATTTATTTTGTTTTGAGGCTCGTTTTTTCACACTTGCTTGTTTTACATATAACTTTAAACAACATCCACGTAAAATTACCGACCTTGGTTAGCAATGTTATAGGAAAAAAGAAAGTTTTCGTAATACTAGCCTGGTTCAATGTATTAAAATCCCTCACTGAAATGATTAAGTCCTTAATTACTTAACTGCCGACTTTGCAACCATTTTTAGCTTCCTTTTGATTTGAGGTATTACAGCATAAAGATATCAAGTTAAGAGCATTTATCAAAAGAAACACGATGCATGCAAGAAACTATGTTAAGAAGTTGTTCAAAAAATTTTGAAGTATTTTAAGGTGCGAAGCTTATTAGTTAATGAGCAACTTTTAGAACCACCAACAGAGTCGAAAGAGACAACTTACGAATTTTTACAAAGATCTGTAATAAAATTATGAGATAAATCTATGTTTTTAGTTTTGGTAAAACGAATTCATTGTAGAGAGAGCCATCTTAACATGGGGCATGCAAATTACAGCAATTTTCTAAGATTATTATTGGCTGTTGGGAAATTTATGCTACATAAATGACGTTTCCAACTAATTGGTAATTTTAGTTTAAGCAAAGCTCAAGATAGCTCTGACTAAAATCTATCCCAATTTCAAATGACAGCATCTGAAATAGAAATCTGGTATTATTCTTGTCCTTCCTTACCAAAGGGAATCCCGGAGAAGGCATGGTTGTAACTTTTCATCTCTTCATAGGATTGGCAAAGGTGGTCACATATTAGGTGCCTCCATAATAAAATGACTCCACTTCTGGCTTTAGTAGTGGCCAAGCCTAAGTCGGCTGAGGGCCCGCCATTGGGGGAAAAAACTTTATCCATAACTCTGGCAAATACTTTCAGATGGAAAAATTTTAAGCATCTGTATTCTGCAAAGATACTGTAGTCACAAACATTCACTGTCGTAGCAAGCATGCAAGACAATGGTTTTCAACTACCAATAGATGCTATTAGCGTATTTTACATACACAGATGAGAAACAGTTTCACAAAATGACGATACTCTTGCAACACTACGCTAAGTAAGAAATATAGTGAAACACAGTGAGTTTTTGTTAAGCGGAGAGGTAAAATCGATAAAATTGCACCACAGATTAAACCTCAGTGCGGTTTATGTGTCATGCATAAGTATGCTAATGAATTGAGATAGTATATTCATAGGCTAGTGTATAAAATTCTTCTCGCCGGCGCCCCGCATTTATGGAAGAGAATACTGCGCGCATAGTGAACGTGATACGGAATACTCGACGCTTCACAATGAAGAAAGTGGTATTTCTATTGAACACAACTTTTGGATCAGCTTATCACACCATTCATGAATTCTACAAATTGTCTGCAAGATGGTACGGAAAGGCTTGTCACCCGAAATGAAAGAGAGACCTGTCGATGCTTTTTAAGAACTTCACTATCGAGAAGAAGCTGAAAATAAAGCTCTTCTGCAACAACGCTGGACATGAAAAACGCGTAGATCTCTGTACCCGCATCGGAACTTATTTGTATCAGACAGCAAATTTCATTTCTGTACCTCATCGAGTACATTTCTAAATCGAGCTCAGCTCTAGGACGATGATGAAATTCATTTCATTGTGCACGTGTGGTTGTGATCCACGTTAAGAATTCATCCGTCAGGGTAATTCACGAACTTGTTCAACGATGATATAATCTTATTGAGCTAGACAGATAAAAGTCGTCGTATTCAACAATACGAATAATTATTTCAGTGTTCATGAAAAGTATTCTATTAAAAAAATTCTGGCTGTGAATCAAAGGCAGTAATATTTTAATTGAAAATATAAATGGTTAGTTTGTTAAAGCAATCTCACAAATGAATAACAAAATGTGAATTTAAAAATATTTATATTAAAAACAAAGAGTAAAAAGAAATTTCTACAAATTTATTCACAAAAGCTTTGGACACAATGAAAAAAAATTATGGATCATTTTGTAGGAAATGGCCCGTATTTTGGCAGAAATCAGAAAGCACTGTAGAATTGGTGTCATGAACGGGAAGGGGAATGTAAGAGATGTTATCAATTTTTTTATGCTCGAGATGGTTTTTCAAAGATTTCAGAATACCCAAGAACAGTCAAAAAACAAAACATATGCTTTTATTTATATACTTATCTGTATAATGTGTACTGTCACCATATATACAAAAAATAGGTGATACTTGCTTATTCCTGGTCCCTGAATCTCGTCCATCCTTATTTACTATCAATTAAATGATCTCATTCAGACGAATTTCTTTAAGCATTTTGTTTCCAGGACCTCATGTTGTCAGTTAACTAGCATGTTATTGCCAATACAACAGAGTATCCTTCCATTATTTTTGGAAAGATTTCAGAAGTCCGTTGATAGATTTACAAATATTAGTGATTAAAATGTAGGTAAATTTTGTTATGAAAACGACAAATGTTGTTTGTATTGAAAAGCGTATTTATCAAATAAAAAGCGCCAAACGAATTTTCTCAGAATAAACGTACTATTTCTTGTACTAATCCAAACTCCGAATTAAAAATAAAATGTAGAAAGAGCCGCCAAAGAACGATTTAGGAGCAATCGAGAAGCACTGACCCTTGGCGACCTTCCGCCTTCAATTCATCAGAATTTGGCGGTCTATGGGAAACGTTACGGACGGATTGCCACGAAGTTAAAAAGCAATCTTCGAGTGAAATCGCCTCCGACAAGCGATTTTCGATTTCTTTGCAGCTTTCTTAGTATTTTAATTTACTTTCATATTGAGAGCTGTGAGCTGCGATTTGAAATCTGATCTTTTTATGTTTGTTGGCCACCCACTGAATGGTTTAGATTAGAGAGGGGATAGTGATAATTGCTTACGCGGGCGTTTTATCTCAAATAACTGAACTAGCAGGAGTTACAATCCAGTATACTTCAGAAATATTTTCCGAATATGCGAAGTGTTTCCATGAAAAGTGAATCGGTGTCTTGTTGGATTGCATTCGGGATAAATTCGAGATATATCTAGTAGCGGCCTAAGTAAAAATTCAGCAAAATTAGAATACACACACTTGCAAATAATATAAAAAACGAAACATGAAAAATTTCCAAAAATATTCACATTTAAATTCTCCTCCTCCCATTTACTACACATTTTATAACACACACACGCATACAATACGTATCTATACAAGGTGCGCCATTAATGCAACCCATAATGTAATGGACAATTTCTTATAGACAAGAAAACTATTAATGACTTTTAAATAAATTTCTATCTTTTAAAATAATCGCTAGAGGAGTCTATATAATTTTTCCAGCGTCTCTTCAGGTCATCAAAATACTGTTTATAGGCGAAAACAGTGTTTTATTAGAACACCGTTGCGAAAAGTTTCGCAAAGCATGCCTAATATTTGATTTAATGACCGAGACATTTTCAAATCTTTGTTCTTTCATGGTCATCTTAAGCTTCGAGAAAAGGAAAAAATCAATCAGGAGAAGATGGTGAGTGATTTATCACTGCAAATGAATGCTTAGCAAGATACTCCTGTATGGTACCTAGCATTATCGTGTAAAGGAAACCATTGCCCAGAATCAGGAAGATTGTTCCTAACTCGCCTTATCCTGCTTCTGAATCCAAAAAATACCTCCTTGTAAAAATATTAATTAATTGATTGATTTTCAGGGACAAATTCGTTGTGAACAAATCCTTTGGAATTAAAAAAAAATGCAATCAGTATCATCTTAGTCTTTGATTTCTACATCTGTGCATTTTTTTTGGAAGGGGGGATGGGCAAGGTGGTCTGTGAACTACTGTGAACTTTGTCTTTTTGTTACTGGCTCGGAATGTGGACACCAAATGTCATCTCCCGCTATGATACACTTTAGAAAATGACTGTCCTGTCTTGCAGTAGTCAGCATACCTTTACAGCAAGCTTTTCTGGTCCATTTTTTTCTCCTGTTCTGCCAAAATCCGAGGTACAAATCGAGGACAAACTTTCCAGATTTTCAATTAAAACTAACCTACAGTTTCTTTGCTTAACCCAAGCGTGCCTGAAAGTTGTTCAGTTGTTACGCGTCTTTCAACTTTTACCAAAGAAAGAGTTTTCTCCACATTTTCCTCGGTCTTTAAAGCTGAAGGGTGCCTTATCTTGGTTCATTTTCAATGTTTTCCGCCTGCATTTAAAGTGGTTGTACCACTCATACACTTGTGTTCACGATAACGTTGCATCACCATATACTGTTAGAATAATCTATAACGTTTCAGTAACAGGTTTGCCTAATTCATAACAAAATGTAATGTTCTAACATTGTTGCATCTCGAAGCAAATTTTTTTGTACAATGTTTTCTTGGAAATGACTAAATAACTGGAGTTCTAATACGCAAACAACAAAATAACGAGTCTAAATTCACTTTACCGAGAGTTGAGATGTCCCTCTTTCTAATAAACATTCATTTGTTCTTTCAGTTTTTTATTTTATCCTTTAGTCTTTTGATTTGTTTTGCTACTTTATGGATGCACACCTTGTATAATATACATACGTTATTATTGCTGTTGTTATTACTATTAATAAAAGAATTTACTCCACACGCACATATATATATATATATGTAAGAAAAATAAAGAATATGTCTAAGATTAAATTAACAACGTAAATTTCCCTTCTCAATTCTAAAAATAATAACCTCTCTACGCACTGCGTCATTTCTAGACTAATCTATGTCATATGGCACTTACATAATTCTGATGATGTAAATGGAACTAAAAGTCAAGTGACCAATAGTAATTTTACAGAAGTATTAACTATCCAATCAAAATGCATTGTAAACCAAAACTAACTCAGTCTGAATTGCGATTTCACGCTGAACGTAACGCACTTGCTCTTTACGCTTCGGTCTAGTTGGACTGCTGTCTGCTGCTTTCTTCTTTCGTACTAAAATGATCTAAAATGTGAGCTATTTTGGAATAGGCACATTTCATGTGCCAAGTTGATTGTGGCCACAACAAGCGGAAATAAAAAATGAAGGTTTAATCTGTCTTCGCCTCCAATTTCCTATTCGTTATGGATCAACACTGCTACGACGTTAAAATTCCTCCTGGTCAGCACTACAGACTTTTTTTTTATTATTACATATATATATATATATATATAATAAAATTAATAAAAAGAAAAGTTGGAACTTAAATGATAGAGAATAATTTCTTCCGATTTGGCTATAGAAAACAGATGTTCAAAGTGCAAAGAAATAGTTATAGGAGTAAAAAATTAATATTTCCTTTTATTTTCGTTGATAACCATTCTTAAGCCAACATAGATAAAGCGCAGCACAAATTGCACTTGTTTGTAAAGAACTGCATAGGTATGATTACAGTTTTGAAATGTATTCAAAGATAGACAAACCAACAAGCGCAGGCGAGTTGGCAAAATCTAAAGAGAGAATGAGCTTTTGATGGGCTAATTAATAACTCTTAAATTATTATTGCCTGAAGTATTTATGTGAGAATCTGCGTCATTAGCTTCGTGTAAGACTCATGCGATATAGATAAATTTCGAAATGATGCAATTAAGAGAGATCTGCTATTAGTAGTTACAACTGTTAGTACCTGGACATAAAGCATACCAGCGTTGATACTTAAGATGAGAGAATGAAGAAAGAAGTTTTCATACGAAATGGCTGTTGATTTAACATAGTTTTATCTCAGAATAAAGTAAGATCTGATACGCATAAATAGATTCATACATAATTATATATGGTTACGCTATGCACCCCACAATTTGTAGAGCTTACATCTTTTTAGATAAATTACAAAGCGAAGCAGCAACTATGTATGGCTAACAGAAGCAGGAAAAGGGTGCGCAGTTAGTAACAGTAATATTTATAGATTTTGTTTCCTTGTTAAAATATTGAACTGCGATTGCACAAAAAAATATCCGTAATGCTTCTATTACATAAGGGCGTAATGCGGATTAATTTTTTAGATTCATGTATTAACATTTATAAGACATGAGAAGATGTAGCCAAAGTTAAAATGAAGAATTAAAAGGACTCTTGCTAGGTTAAAGTTACTAGTTTTCTTTTATATTTTACATGTCACATCTTCGTCCCTTCAAAGGATAGAAATCCGTTTTAGAAAGAGGCATTAGAGCGTTAGCAAAACAAGGGAAACGTAATTTTGGGGAAAAAAATCATAAAATTCTGTTCTAAATTCTTAATATAATATTTTTACCAATGAATAAAAATTTTAGAGTTCTACTGAAATTTTCAGTCCACTTTTAAAAGTCTGCAAGTTTGTTTTTCTTTGAAAATATTGTTAAAACTGTCTTAATGTTTTCAAGAAATAGGTGTTCAAGTTAACAGTTCTTGAAAATCTTTAATTGAACTATCCTAATGTAATTTAAACAGTTCTTTTCTTGAAAGTGTTTTGTAAAAATTGTTTTAACCAATATAAAATATTTTTTGTTTCTTTTAGATATCCATGAAATTCTCATACTCATTATATAACAATCCAAAATTTTCTTATTGTAAAACAATGTAAAATATACTTTAAAAATTAATAAACACAGAAAAATAACAAAATACAGTACAATAACAAAACACAAATTGATGAAAAATGGCCAAATCTTCTTCAAACGAATCAGCGTAACTACTTGCCGATGCTTGTACGATTTTTAAATACAATAACCAGTGAAAACGTCCGTTTTTTACAGAAGGTAACTGGCATTTCTCATTGCATAAATAAATCAAAGTTTCTAGTTATGATTTGTGGCTATTAAATTCTTTAAATTATATAACTGAAATAAAAAACATATATATATATATATATTCACATTTAAATTAAGGCTAATAGCTTTTATAGTCAAGTTAGATCTTACAAATTTAGAGAATAAAATTTAATAAGTTTAATTTAATTCAATTTTAGTGATAATAATTTACATTAATAATACGAAAATGTTTAAATGAGTGTATCGTGCGTGGTAGCACTTTGTGATAAAACTATAGTTAGAAGAATGTGAATGGTGCAACACTCAGCCGGACTAAGAGGAAATCAAATTTAAAAGTAATTTCCCGCGACCAAATTTTGAATCTCCATAATCAGATTTGTTCAGGGAAGGCTTTTCAAAACTTATTGCACAATATCACAAATGCAAAAATTTTAAATACCATTACGTTTTCTAATAATCGCAACAATTTCAAAATTTTATAACATAACTAATTTTAATTATTACAACTTGCAATTTAACATCATTTGCAATAGTATTACTGAAGTTATGGTTTTAATTTTTAACAGTATTACTGAAGTTAGAGTCAATATCATATTTCTAATTTTCTTATTTTTACACAAACGGGGAACGCTGCACAACTTTCTCCAAGTACAAACATATCTACCTGTTGATAAATATTAACTAATTGATACATTAGTTCACCGATAGTTAACAGGACGCTGCGGCAGTTACTTATAAAGATCCCCGTATCTTGTAAAGGCAATTGGCCATTTTGAACTGCTCTAACATTCCATTATATTAAAAAAAAATTAAAACCCCACTCCATTACACGCTTTCGTTTTAAACATTATGCGTGATTATTATTTGAAGCACTGGTAGATTAAATAATTGCACTGTTAAAAAGCCACAACAGATCGATAACAGAACTTTTTTTCATTTACATATTGCCTTGAATTTATCCAACGAGCGATGATTTGAAGAGTTGGCTGAATAAATTTTCGATTCCGAACTTGAGGGATCCTGTCGACTAATTAAATGTAATAGGCATTCTGTACATATCTTGAGACTAGAGGATAGTTGAGTTAATACTTAAGATGAAAGAACGGAGAAGGAAAACTTTTCAGACAAGACGGCCGTTGATTCAACATAGTTTTGTTTTGGAATAAAATAAGCCTTGTTACACATAAATAGACTCATACACAGTCCAGTCACATTAATGTGACCACCACGTACTTTCCATGTCAGAGTTAAATAACCAATCACAGAAGGCAGGTGGCAGCACAGTGCAGTTGAGCGTATATAAAGGGTGTGTGAGGGCTTCGGAAAACATTTCAATCGTTGGCGTAATGCAGAAACGAAGCGATTTATCCGACTTCCAAAAGGGCATGATCATTGGCTTTCGGGCCAAGGGTGGAAGCATTTCCGAAACGGCTGAGTTTGTGAACTGTTCGCGTGCCGCCGTGGTAAAAGTGTACCGTGCATGGCAAAATCGGACTGTCCAAAATCAGCGACGTGGCAAATGTGGTGCACCACGGGCCATAGATGACAGAGGCGAACGACGGTTGCGGAGATGCGTTCGGGCAGATAGACGGGCTACCGTTGAGCAACTGACCACCAAAATGAACCAAGGGGCTACCAAAAGTGTCTCCCAAAGTACTATTCAGCGAACATTGCTGCGTCTGGGCCTCCGAAGCAGACGCCTGGTTCGTGCACCTATGCTGACTGCTGTTCATCGACGGCGAAGGCTAGAATTTGCACGCCAGTACAGCAGCTGGACGTCCACTGAGTGGCGACAGGTTGCGTTTTCGGATGAATCGCGTTTTATGCTCCATCGGACAGATGGACGTTGGCGTATAAGGCGTGAAACCTCTGAAAGGAACCACCCTGCAACCATTGCCGGAACGGTCCAAGCTGGAGGCGGGAGCATTATGGTCTGGGGAATGTTTTCCTGGCATTCTCTAGGTTCACTGATCATTGTGGAAGGCACAATGGATCAATACAAGTACGCATCTGTCCTTGCGGACCATGTTCACCCCTACATGCGCATTGTTTTTCCTCAGGATGATGGCATCTTCCAGCAGGACAATGCGAGGTGCCATACAGCTGCAAGTGTACGTGCTTGGTTCGAAGAGCACCAGGATGAGTTTACCGTCCTCCCCTGGCCAGCAAACTCACCTGACTTAAACCCAATCGAGCATCTGTGGGACCATCTCGATCGAGTTGTTCGCGCCATGGATCCTCAACCGCGTAATCTAGCGCAGCTGGCCACGGTATTAGAGTCGGCATGGCTCAACATCCCGGAGACACCTTCAGGGGCCTATGTGACTCTCTTCCTGCACGTCTCGCAGCAGTCCGCTCTGCGAAAGGTGGTTATTCTGGCTTTTGACAGATGGTCACATTAATGTGACTGGACTGTGTATATTCTAGTACATAAGTATAAATATCGTTAAACATTTTCTGTATACAAGGCGATCCAAATGTCGCGCATTAAGCTTTCGACGCTCACAAAACTGTGGGTTCAAAATGGATATTAATGTAATGATACTTCTATTGTGTTACAAATAATATATCACTTGAAATATCAGCTGCAGTTTATGCTGTTAGGTTTAAAACTCATTTGTCTGGTGCGAGGTGGTGATGAACTTTACCGAAGAAAATCTAATTTTTTATAAATGAGAATTACTTCGCAATGCTTTTTTGCGGAAAGTTTTTGAAGCTTTTGAAGAGAGTTTCCCAAATGTTCGTCAGCCTAACAAGACAATGGTTTTCCACTTGGTAACCTGATTTTATGACACTGGTAACATTCACCATAGGAAAAAAATGTGCCCTTCCGCCTCTCCTGAGTTCGGATAAAATGGGTGAAGTCAGGAATAAAATATTGCAGTCATCAATAAATAGTGTGAGTAAGATGGGATAGAGATAAAATTTTTGTATTTAAAAGTAATGCTCAAACACAAAAATTCGTTCCACTGGAGAATAACTCATGTCCATCTTGTATCAAACAAAAGTTTTTGAAGTTAACAATGCCAACTGCAATTAAAATGTCATGTGATACACTTATAACAATATACGAATGTTACCGATTGGAACCATTTTGCCTTTACCCATCTTAGATTTTCCATACTTTTCGAAAGTTTGACGTGTGTGACTTTCGGGGCATCCAATTTCCAAAACCTGATTGTCATTTAATATTTACTAAAGCATTCCAACAAGGTATCTCTTTCTCCCAGCTGTTTTTCCGTTATTTGGAAATAATAATAAATAACTTATTTATTTATTGCCGTCTTTCATGTATATTTATTCACCACTCTTATTTCCAATAAAAACGAAACCCTCTTCTTTTATTATTTGCTACAAGTAGCAAATCGCATTTTTAAAAGTCAGTTACTACATTTCAGCTATAGTTGGAAGAATCAGATAAATTTTTAAATAATTTGTTTCCTTCTCTGTTTACACAGAATATGTTATAACAAGTTTGGCGGAGTTTAAAAGCCTCTCAACTGTAACAGGTATTTAATATAAAGAACAAAATATAAATTAGTTAAACAATCAAATCTTGCATAAACTACGCAAACGATTATTGTATGAAACTTTTTTAACAACCTATCTATCCTCTTCTTCCTATAAATGTAAATAATTTCGCTTATTCATTTACTTACCACAAACTTTCCAGAGTCCTGGTAACTTTAATGGAATCTCTCATACTTAAGCATTAAAGTTCTTCCTGCGTTAGCACACATATTTGAAATAAAACTCAAACTCTATATTAAAAAAATGTGAATTTTTAAGTAAAGATATAGCCAGTTTATTATGTTAAACAAGCGAAAGGAAATAAGATCTTACATAGGATTTGCAGTCCATCTGGGAGAAAATGAGGTAGTATCATTTATTCTGTGAGTACACACGATCTCACAAAGAAAATCGTTCAAATGGATTCTGGAACGGTCAAAACGGATATTCCCGTTGAAATATGATACCCGAAATTTTTCGCAATTACAAATACTTCCTTTACATCTTACAAGAAAGTAAAAATGCTACATATCCTTGAAATTTCAAACATTTCTAAAATTGTAGAAGACGCAAGAAAGTATAGTAATATAATAAATAAAGAAAGACCAGTAAAAAAATTAAATATATAAGCAAAAATTCAAAATAAAATTATGGATAAAATCGGCATAAACTTGAAAGTATAAAATTGCAAAAGTTGTGTTCAAAGGGAAAATTAGCACGAAATTTCGAAAACGATCGGAATCAGTCAAAATTATAAAATGCAAAATTTTTAACTCTGATGCAAGGAACCAATAAATAAAGTATTCATATTTGCGTAATTTAAATTGCAACAAGATATGAGAAATTATCTTCACCTGTTTAAAGTCGTAAAGGTCAGTCCGCTAAGAAATTTTGAAATCCATTAAATTGAGTTTTAAAGATCTGCCAAATGAAATGCAATCACATCCGTCTGACCGAAAATGTAACCCTCAGCCTGGACAGATTTATTGATCTCATCTAACTGTTTATTATACAAAAATACAATATAGAATTATAATTTTTTACAATATTTAACAGAAGATCATTATGCAGTATGATACTGGAAGATAAGTTAGATTAACAATATTGAGTCACCTGTAACTAAGATAAAATTAGAATAACTAATACAAAAACTGAATTATAAATACATTTGACAGATGATATTGAAAAATACAACAATTATTAAAATACAATAGTACACGGTAACAATTATTAGTCAAATAGAAATCAATAGACGGTAACAGTTATTAGATATAAAATATAAGTACATAATATAATAATTATAAAGTATACAATGGGTTTTCATTGTCCCAGAGATATTTCAGGTAATTTATGATAATTTGCCATCCTTTTTCATTTAATAATAATCTTCGAATTGATTCGAAGACGTCTCTCTTTAGAAAACGCTTCCTAATTTGAAATAATTCTTGATATTCAATCAAGATGTGTTCTGCATTTATTGTTCTTAATCCACATCTCATCAATTTATAAATATTGTTACGAATTTTTATGTACATGGATAATTTTTGGGAAATTACGTGAAATTGTATTTTTCTGTATAATGTAACATGAAAAGCTGAGAAAATTGATGCTCTGCTGGAAAAATAAGAAAAAAGGGCAAGTCAACATAACATTGGCTATCTCACTAATTTGGTGATATCTCGCCAAGCTGAAAACGGTTTTAGACAAGGTCCGTGGGTTTTAGATACTAATTTTTGTCTCCAGATTTGGCGATAATCGCCAAAAGTCCGCCAATAGACCAAAATGTTGCCAAATGGTCGCCAAGTTTGGCGGTCGTTTTGGTCTATTGGCGTTTTGCACTGCATTATGTTTAATGTTCTTAGTAGTTTGAAGTGTAACTACTGATTGTACTGTGTGATACTGTGATCACTTGTAGGAGTATTTCTGTGGAAAGTTCAAGAACTCTGAAGTGTTTCTTTTGATAAAATACGAAAATTTAATTAACATATCATCGGACCAGTGTGCATTCAATCTATTACGAAACCGTACGAATGCAACATTTATGTACGACGGGTAAGCTTCGTGTTTTGTCAAAACTTCAGTCAAGAGTAAGTCCGAATACAGTCTTGTAGTTTTAATTTTAGGAACTAATTTATAAGTTAATCTATTGTTACGTGCGTACGGGATTCAATGCACAAGTCGTTAAAAAGTTAATAAAATTTATTCTTTTCCTACGAAATAAAACAAAATACTGAGATATTTCCTCAGGGATATTCGTGCAAGATATTGTGACAGATTTATTGACCTCATTTAACTGTTTCTTATACCAAAATAAAATATAGAGTTACATTTTTTTACAATAGTTAGCATAGGATCACAATATCACAATATCTCAAACATTAAACAGAATTCAATTCAAATCAGATAAAGTTAATTCAATCTCACAGCCAATTCGCTACAATCAGTAATAGCATTAAGTAAACAAAAAGTTCGCTTAACACAACAGCAACTGAGCTGAGGTGTTTTAATACAGCTTTTATAAGTTTTTAATTATTCACAAGCGCATTCTGGTAAAATCTATTTTCTCGATTTTAAAATCTACTTTCTCAATTTTTCTGGATGGCAACAACAATTACGAGATATTTATTTATTAAATATTAAATGCACGCGCCCTTGTATTTTGACTTTTCGGACGTAGCTTTCTCATCAAATTCGTCTGCGTTGCACGGGAAAAGAAAACAATTTTAATTCAGTTCTAAATAAATAGCTAAATAAATGCAAATTCCGTAACAATGTAAAATATCAAAGGTAGATTCGCCAACAAATTTATTAATTTATTCTTTTTCGAATATTCAAAAATGAAAAAGTAATGTTTCTTTAGATATTGCCTATCTTGCCTTCTCATCGCCAGTGCTGAACAATTGAAGAGTAGCGCGCATCGAAAAAGCCTTTCGAAAGAACCCCTGAGATGCTCCCCAACAATGTTAAGGAGGAATTGGAGACGCATACATGCGTGTGCGTATACAGCACGATCAGACACTTACAGATCCATGAATACATAGCTCGTATATGAAAATACTCAACTATAAATAAATTAAACTGACATTGCTTTTTGTGATACTCAAAACCAACAGCACGGGAACTTCCCAGGCATTCTGTAGAATGAAACGTATTAAAGAATTTTATTGACAACGTTTACTATCAAAACGAGCACATTATTAAAGAAGATAAGATTGACATGTTTAATTACAATAATTTGGTGTGTTCTCTGTCTAAAACAGAGAAACTAATCCTATCTCACAGCGAATTCGCTACAATCAATATCAGCATTCAGTAAACAAACAGTTCGCTTAAAACAGCTACAACTACAATTGAGATGAGGCGTTTTAATTTGGCTTTTATAAGCGTTTTAATTATTTACTGGAATATTCTAGTAAAATCTCGATTTTTCTCGATATTTGTGGATGGCAACAGTAATTAGG
Source organism: Stegodyphus mimosarum (assembly GCA_000611955.2). Lineage (NCBI taxonomy): Eukaryota > Metazoa > Arthropoda > Arachnida > Araneae > Eresidae > Stegodyphus > Stegodyphus mimosarum. Next base: position 54,662 of record KK112391.1, read on the forward strand.
AGATATTTATTATTAAATATTAAATGCAAGTGCCCTTTTATTTTTACTTTTCCGACGTAACTTTCTCTTCAAAAATCGTCTGCGTGGAAAAATAAAGTAATTTTAATTACAATTCTAAATAAATAACTAAATAAATACGATATCCGTAACGCTTCCCCCTTCCCAAGGGCTGCACGTCCCGGGCAGTACAATCCCTGGACAGGAAGCCAAACTTACAAGAAGACATCAGTGCAATAATAAACATTACATTACAATAACAAAATAAACAATAATTGCAATAAGTAACTTTCAGCAAATCAAACACTATCAAACGCTAAATACAATTCAAATACTATCAAATACTAAATACAAATGCTATCAAATACTAAATACATACAAATGCTATCAAATACTAAATACAAATACTATCAAGTACAGATACTTTCAAATTCAAATTCTTTCAAATACTATCAAATACAACAAGGACCATGGTCTTATACTATGTACATTACTATTTACAATTATATACACTACGTACTATGGCCATAGTAAAGAGCTAGCCTGTCATAATAGACAACTTTAGGCTTGAGTTCGAGGACTTACTGATCCGAACCACGACGTCTTTCAGTCTGTTTAGGACTGTGTACGGACCAAGGTGATTGTAGTTTCGGAGAAAATCCATTTCGGCGAGTCGGGTTCCTTAACCACACCTTGTCTCCTTCGTTGCAACGATGATCTGTAGCTCTGGTGTCGTATCCGGTCTTCATCTTCTCCATCGCCAAGTTGACTCGCTCTCGTGCAAAGTTGTGCATCATTTCAAACCGGGCCTGGAGATCTTGAATGTGTTGCTCAGGCGATGAAGGCGCATCCGGAGGGCGACCAAACAAAAGATCACATGGCAGGCGAAGGTCACGACCGTAGAGCATCTGAGATGCGGAACAGCCATTAGTCTCGTGGACAGCACTGCGGTAATCCAGTAGAAACAGAGGTAACTTCTTGTCCCAGTCCTGTTGGTTTCTGTAAACCACTAATGAGAGGTTATTAAGGATGATTCGGTTAAACCTCTCTACCATGTGGTTTGACTAGGGATGTAAAGGCGTCGTTTGGGTTTTGTCAATGACGAGAAACTTGCAGTGTTCTTTGATTACAGCCGAGTTAAAATTCCTTGCCTGATCGGAATGTAACTGAAGAGGCATTTCGAACCTGGAAATCCAGTGCTATATCATCATCTCTGCTACTGTGACAGCTTCTTGATCAGGAATAGGATACGCTTCAGGCTACTCGGTGAAGTAATCAATGACAACGAGGATGTATTTGTTGCCATCAGCAGTTCGTGGCAGAGGCTTTAAGATGTCAAAGGCGATACAAGCAAAAGGTGCTCATACATTGCAACATTGCAGCTTCCCTTGGCTGCGTTTCTTTGGTCCTTTCCGACCTGCACAGGCATCGCAAGATCGGCACCACTTTTGCATGTCATTCTTTGCATTATTCCAGTAGAAGCGTTCCCGAACGTTCTGCAAGGTCTTCATTATTCCGAAATGGCCTCCTATGTAGTTCTGCTGCTATATAGTTCTATGTAGTTTTATGTAGTTCTCCTATGTAGTTCTTCTGCTATGTAGTTCTTTAAGGACATCCACAATTCGGGATCTTGGGAGTAGCAGCTTCCATCGGAATGTCGTCTTTCCATCATCCGATTCGAATTTCTGGTACAAGACGCCGTTTCATGTAGAGCGAGTCCCAGAAAGCTCAGTGTTGTTTTGCCGTGGGACTATAGCTCGAAATGTGCTGCCAGGTAGGTTTCCCGTTTGAGGTCTCCATTAAAACAATTATGAGTTTGATGTCATGGTCTTCCAGCTGGTCTTCCCTGACTTCTTTGTTACTCCATGGCTCTGGATCAGTCGATGTTGATATTGTAATTTGTCGTGTAACCGAATTAAGCAGCTGGTATTTAGCTTCGACCCTGGAACAATATCAGCAGTTTTCTGGGCAAGGCCTTCTAGACAGGGCGTCTGCGTTTCCATGTGATGTTCCCGTTCGATGACAGATGACGATGTCATATTCCTGGATATCTGTACCCACCTGGCGATTTGCCCTTCAGGATTCTTGAAATTTAAAAGCCAGGCCAATGATCCATGATCCTTGAGAAGCAGGAATTTTCTGCCGTATAGATAATGGTGGAAATGATGGAACAGCGAGCAACTCTTTCCTGGTGACGCAGTAATTCCTCTCCGGTTTTGAAAGGCACTTGCTCCAGTAAGCCACTACACGTTCTTGGCCCTCTATTTCTTGGGACAAAATAGTGCCGACGCTTTCATTACTCGCGTCCGGGTCCAGAATAAATCGTCTGTCGAGCTGAGGATACGTCAGAATTGGAGCAGATGTTAAAGCTTCCTTTAGGTTCTTAAATGCATCCTAACATTCTTTTGTCCACACGAACGTTTGCTTGCTCTCTGTCAGCTTGTGAAGAGGTCTTGCGATGGAAGAAAAATCCTTCACGAATCTCCTATAGTGGGTGCAAAGTCCTAGAAAGCTTCTCAGCTGGTGGACATTTTCGGGACGTCTCCAGTCTTTAACTGCTGACGCTTTTTCATGATTCGTGCGCATGCCTTCAGCAGAGATGACATGTCCGAGGTAAATTACTTCCTGTCTGAATAATTTGCATTTAGCGGGATTCAACTTCAGATTGGCTTCTTTCAGCTCCTGAAGCACCTTTTTAAGATTTTCCAGATGTTCTTCGAAACTCTTCCCGATGGAGGACGTGGGCACTGTACCTTTACCATAACAGTTAATCAGAACTCTTCCGACGATGATGATGTCATCCACGTATATCAGACAGGCTTCGTAGGAAAGACTTTTTAAAACAGTCTCCATTCGAATGCAGCCGACGCATTACATAGTCCAAACAGCAACGGCATCACCTTGAACTGCCTCAAACAAAGTCCTTGTCCAGTAGTTAATGCCGTCTTTTCTCGGTCATCAGGATATATTTCTACCTGCCAATATCCACTCTTTAGATCAAGCGTCGAGAACTACTTGCTTCCAGAAAGAGCGTCCAGAATGTCGTCAAGTCTAGGAAGAGGGTAACTGTCTTTCTTAGTAACCTCGTTCAACCGGAGATAGTTAACATAAAATCTGGTTGAACCGTCTTTCTTCTTCACCAGGACGATGGGAGATGACCAGGGACTTGCTGAAGGCTCGATAACATTGCTTTCTTGCATGTCCTTTAAAAGCGTCCGTACCTCTTCCTGTTTAGAAATAGGGAGACGTCTTGGATGTTGCTTGATTGGTGGATGCTCGCCAGTATCGATTTTATGTTGAGTCCAACTGGTTCGACCCACGTCAGAAGACGAGCGGGAGAAAACATCTTGAAAATTTTTAGTGACGCACTCGGCAGCATTCCTTTCTTCACCCTTAAATTGGACATTTTGCAATGACTCTGAAGACACGGTTTCTGGGATGTTACTTTTTCTTTCAAGGCTGGTTACAGGAGTACATTCTACAACCATTTCACCTTTCTTGGTAACTCTCGCCTTGTCAGTTACTTTGGCAATTCTCACGGGGATAACGGTCCTCGACAGTTCGATGAGTACTGAGGCTATTAGTATTCCTTTACGGCTATGGCAATTCTTGGGATATTTCATGACGCTGTAGCTATGGATCCAGGAAGTAAAATTTCTATTCTTGCAGGTATTGTTATATCGTCTTGAGCTTTGATTTTGAGGATAGATTTCCCTCCTTCATCATTAATCCCGGACTTCATCATCAAGTCCAAGGAAAGATCGCATTTCCTTAGAAAGTCCAATCCGAGTATGCAAAGGTCTGTAATATCTGCCACATAGGCCGTGTGATGTTAAGCGGTATTTCCAAACGTGATCTTAATGTTTACTTTTCCCTCGATGTCTATCTTCTCGCCTGATACAGTCTGGAGGGTAACGCAGGGCGGCGTCCAGATGAGTTTGCTTTTCAATTGTTCAGCCACATCTTTTCGAATGATGGTAACATTGGCTCCTGTATCGATGGTTATATTGCAAGGAACTCCATAGATGTGTCCCATGATGAAAAGTCCATTACTGCTGCTACTCAGTGCAGAAATCTGAAGCGCTTTAAACTGGGACTTTCCTTTATCTGGCAACCTCCACCCAGCGAGATGGCCACAAATTAGTTTCCCTCCTTCTTGATAGGCACGGTTTTAACATCTGTACCCTGGAGTGTTCTGCAGTTTCTTCGAATGTGCCTTTCAGCACTGCAGTTCCAGCACTTTACGGTTGGTTTCTTGTCGCCAATATTCCGTGTCAAGGCATTCGTTTTTCTAGTTAAATCGTCTAGGCGAGCAGTCATTTGATCCACTGGTTCTTGTATGTGAGCAGCTCTGATTGGGTGGTGGTCTCTACGTACGAGTAGCTTGCTGTGCTGCCTCGAATTTCATGCGTACACTAGAGCGCTTTTGAAGTCCTTGACATGTGCCATTCGCGGAGCTTTCTGTATTTCAGGATCCCGGATGCCATCGGATGCAGAGACAGAATTTCTCTTGTTTCTCTCGGACACTCCGTAAAGGCGAGGTGAGGCAGACTTTCAATATCCGTAGCTAGTTCCTGGAATGTTTCTGTGGGCTTCTGTTGACGCGACTTCAATTGAAGCCTGCTGTAGTCTTTCAAACATTTCTTCCCAAAACGTAGCTCCAATGCGCCGGAGAGAGATTGGAAATCTAGTCTCTAATTTTCGGGAAGAGTCTGCAGGATATCCTCTGCATCTGCTCTCAGAGAAGCGGCAAGACGACTAGCCTTAGCTTGGGAATCCCATCCGCTTGCTTCCGCCACTATTGAGAATTGTGTCTCATATACTTGCCAAGAGGTCATCCCATCGTAGATGGATAACTTCAAGGAGGAACGAGAAGGTACGGATAAAATTTTAAATCCACAAGGATTGCTTCCTGCTGTCGCTATGCATTTCTTTAAAGCGTCAACTTCTTTGGCGACGGCAGCAGAAACCCTCTCTTCGATTTGCTGTTCGATTTGTTCTTGGACGGTAGAAACTCTTTCGTCTATTTTTGCTCCGCTGCAGAAACTCTTTCTTGGATTTTTCCAACTTTGTCTTCAACTGTGTCTATTCTGCCTTCCATAGACTCGTATTTGGTTTCTATTATGCAGGTGTTTTCGCTTTTCATTTCCTCTTGACCTGCTTCAATCTTTTCTTGTACAGCTTTTATGTCTTCTTCAACAGATTCTTGAACAACATTCATCTTCTCTTTAAAAGTTACTTGACCAGCAACCACTTTTTCTTTAACGGATTCTTGTCCCGCTTTAATCTCTTCTTTAAAGGATACTTGGCCAGCTTCTATCTTTTCTTGAAATGCAGCAAAGGCAGACACAAGCTGTCTCAGTAGTTTTTCCACAGCTCTAATGAATGGCATTCAACCCCACTCCTGATACCAAAAACTGTTGCGTGCGTACGAGTTCGTAATGGGTTGAATGCACAAGTCGATACAAAGTTAATAAAATTTATTCTTTTTACACGAAATTAAACAAAATACTGAAATATTTCCTCGGAGATATTCGTACAATATAACAATATCTCAAACGCTAAACAGAATTCAATTCAAATCAGATAAAGTTAATTCAATCTCACAGCGAATTCGCTATAATCAATCACAGCATTAAGTAAACAATCAGCAGTTCGCTTTAAACAGCTACAACTACAACTGAGATGAGGTGTTTTATAAGCGTTTTAATCATTTACTAGAATATTCTGGTAAAACCTCGATTTTTCTCGATACTTGTGGATGCCAACAGTAATTACGAGATATTTATTTATTAAATATTAAATGCACGAGCTCTTTTATTTTTACTTTTCCGACGTAGTTTTCTCTTCAAAAATCGTCTGCGTTGCGTGGGAAAATAAAGCAATTTTAATTACAATTCTAAATAAATACGAAATCCGTAACACTATTAATTTCCAGTGAGTGCCATCTTTGTTGCTTTCCTTAAATGCTTCTTGCTTTAGGATTAACTTAGTGAAACGTTTTGGTAGTTTTATATTCAGTGGAATTCCACTGCTAATTTCTGCTTTTGCAAATGCATCAGCAGTTTCGTTCCCATTGTATTCCCGTATGATCTTTAATCCAATTAAGTGTTGCTTTAGGCTTGTCCAGGATATTTCTGATCTCATTTACTATGGTTCAGTCAGGATTAAATTTGCCAAAGTTCTTCAAGAACGCTTGGTTATCCGAAAAGATATGGCAGTTCTTCCTTCTAATATTTGAATAAGTCCATAGTAATGCTTGATGTTAAAGCATTCATTTCTACTTAAGAGAAGAGGGTTTATCCAATTTATACGATTCAATAAAATTCTTCTTGCCGTCTTAATACTTTAAATTATAGTAAAACCCCGCTTAACGCCATTTCAGTATTACGCGCTAATATTGGGATTGCGTGAAACTGCACGCGGTTTCGGTATTCCTAAACTGGTTTAGGATGTAAAGCCGAAAAAGTAAATTTAATATTTCTTTTGGGTGGTAACGCTAATGGAGACTTTGAATTAAAATCAAAGCTTGTTTATCGCTTCAGAGCACTGAAAGACACAAGAGCATTGAAGGGAATTTTTAAAATTACCTTTACCAGTAATTTGGAGGACTTGAATAACTGAAACTTGACTTTTTTAATTTCAAGATTTGTTTTACCGAACATTTTACCTGCTTCTTAAACACTACTGTAGTTTTAAAAAACCAGACCTGAAAATTTTAATTTTGATTGATAAAGCTCCAAACCATCCAACACAATTGTCCAGTATGCATTGCAGTTGAAGTGGTTTCCTGACTGCCAAACATAACTTCGTTAACCTAACCAATGGACAAGGCGCTTTAAAGCTTATTAAAGCGTACAATTATTTGCGGCAGAGATACCGACAGTTGATTGATAACCGAATAGAAAAGTCCGAAGGAAAAGATTAACAATCCATTAGAGATTTTTAGAAAAACTGCAGTATCATAGATGCGCAGACAACACCAATCTTCCTTGGAATGAAGTGACCGAGATATATTAAGGTGTATGAAAGAATGCATGGCTGGAGCTAAACAAGGATGTTCACACAAGAGAACAGTTTGTTGATGCTGACGAAATTGTGAAGCAAGCTAAAGAAATAAGGTTGAATATTATAAATGGGTAGGATACTGAAGAATTTTTGCAAGTTACAACTGGTGAAAGTTTTTCCAACGACGATCTTAAAAAATTAGTCGAAAAACAAATGCACGTAGATGACGAAATTAACGTTTCCGAACATGAAGAGCAAAAAAAACTTTCAGTGGATCTCCTAAAAAAATTTTAGGTCTTTCTGTTTGACAACTAATATCTGGACTAAACAGGAAAAAACAAACAACGCTAGATGCTTTCTTCAAAATTAACAGGAAAAAAAGTGTAAAAAAACAGCTCCTTTACTCGAACATTTTTTATTTTCATGAATGTTTTATGAATAAAAATTGATATTAGCACTAAATAAGTCTATAATTAATGTAATAAAAGAGTATTTATCAATAAATGTTACAAATAAAAACAATATAGAAAGCTGCTAAATTTTCTTATTCTTTCTTCTGTTTCACATATTCCCCGTATTTATGTGCTAAGATGACACCGTAACGCTATTTGTTTATAATTGCGTTAAGCGCGTCTTACCGTCTTGCGTTACCTATAAATTTATTAGTATGTATTTCGTTAGTGTATAATTTTCTTACGGTGTTGCTTTAAAATTTAATTTTTCCCTCTTCTTCCCTTTTTCAGTGTTTATACTTTTTTGCTTAACTTGTTTATTTATTTTCCACTTTATAGGAAAAGCTAAACACAATTTTCTTACGGTAATCGCACAAATAATTCTTTTTCACCTTCAACAAATTTTTTTAAAAATTACATTGTTATTTTTTTATACAGCCTGAATGCTATATCGGTTCTTGAAAGACCGTCTTTGTAAAACTCATTTTAAAAATGCGTAGTCTTTGGAATTTCTAATGTAATTAAAAACACGTTTATTAAATGCACTTAAATGCTTTTAATTTTCAATTAAAAATTGATTCAAAAAAAATTTTTAAATATGAATTCCACGGAAAACTATACAATTACGGTAACTACAATTTTGACAAACTTGTATAAATAGATAAACGTTTTAACGTTAGTTCATGTTTCTAACAAAAGATGGAGCCCCAAGCACGAAAAGCTGAAATTCATTTTTATCTCGCGTCGGCAGAAGCGACGAATAAAACATTAATCTTAGAGGACGCTCTGTATCTCTCGTAAATCATTTGGAAATGCTCTAATCTTCTTTTTCCTCCGATGTAAATCGGGATTTATTAAAAGAGCGACCGTGTTATCGGCAGATCGTGATCAGAATTAATAAGATCCAAATTATTATCACCTACGGTTAGAAAACCGTGGACAGAAATTAAATAATGAACAACGTCACAATATGACGATACATTTATAATTTTTTCCCTTCGTTTTTCTGCAGGAAGGTTCTCTTTATTTATTTTTAATGAATCCTTTTATTTGCTATTTCATGAAAACCTCTGCCTTTGCGAGATGTTTAATTTTCGAATAGTTTAATATTAGATGAATTAGATATTACTTTAAGAAGATAAATGGCAACGAATTGTGTCATATTTGGCAAGAAAACTTATTCCTGGTGTGCGATTCTAATTCATTGGATATTCAAATGAATGACTCTTATCGAAATATTTTTTCTTTGGACAAAGATAAGACTATTGATCAAATCGAAAGAACATGACATTTATTTATTTTACTTTAACAATTTCTTTTTGATTTATGACAACAATTTTCGAAGAAGCAATTCGCTCAGAACATGTTCATGTGTATTAAAAATGCATTAAAAGAGTTCAATTGCTAATAATTAATCGCCGATCACTTTTCTCTTTTTTTTTTTTTTTTTTTTTTTTTTTTTTTTCTTTTTTTTTTTTTTTTTTTTTTTTTTTTTTTTATTATCTTATTTCTTCTTATTAGTTTTTTTCTTCACTTAATTGGCATAACTGTCTAAAGAAAGGGGGAATTTATGGAACGAACACATCGAGATTAATTATCGTTCTTATAAAGCTATTTGTATCAGCTCAAAGCGCAGCCTCTATGAGAATTTCTGAAGATGAAGAATAAAGCAGATACATAGGCACGACGGCATACTTTTCGCGCAAGTGTTAAAGCTGTTATTAAAACAATAATGATCAAAACATTTCTAAAGATAACTTATTTTTAAACTTTTTAAATGAACATATGTATATATAAATGAGATGGGAATATCGCATGCATGAAGCATGAAGCATAATTGCAGACGCAACAAATCTACTAAGAAGGAGTCCTAGCAGATTTAAACAACATTTCTCTTATTTTAGTTAAACATTTTCGGCCACAAATACCTTAGCACACTAATCATGCTTGTTCCAGAAAATAACATTGTATTTTTGAGACTTTTAGGATAAAAAGAAAAGCAGCAAGCAGTGGTCTGGCTAGGCCGAGAAACAGGAGAGAAGTATTCAGCGTGAACGCTTAATTTAGAGTTACCTAGTTTCGGTTTCAATACCATCTGGTTGGAAAATCAACAAAGCTCTAAAATTATTATTTGCTGAAGACTTATTTAACTTGTTTTCGTCAGAACATTATTTAAAATTCATCTGATATAGATTAATTCAGAAATGATGCACTCCAAATAAAGTTGTTAAAACCAAAATGAAATGCAGAACTAAACTTTTGATTTACATACTTTTTATCTTACGTATATATATATATATTACATACAAACTATAAAGGAAAATAAAATAAAATAAATTTCTATAATATTATGAATCAGGTTGAAGTAACAGAAAAGGTAACAGGAAAAGGAAGCAGATTAAAGAACAGGTAATACAGGTTGTCAGTTCGGAAATTTATTCTGCACTTAGGTATTTCGAAATCATGCTTTGTTCAAAAATAACAGACAAGAGGAATGACGTTTGTCTAGCTCTAGGACTAATATCTTGGCATATAATATTTTCGGTACAATTGAGAAAATTCTTTTGTGATTATAGTGAATGTAGAGAAGATGTGTCGATGATAAATTGGCGTTATGTAATTCAATGAAGTAAAATGAAGCAATCTGAGTTGTACATATCCGGATCTTCTCAGCGTTATACGCAGCATAAAATGCTTTCTTAACCAAACAGCGAAAGAGTTCAGAGTTAATTTTCCTGAGCAGAAAGTAGTACAGTGTTTTGTTATCAATATTTTCAGTGTCATTGAATAACGCGAGTAATTTTATTGGTTTTTAACAGTATTTTTTATGTACTTAACTACTAGCATATGAAGTTAACAATTAGATTTTATTTATCATGAAAGTGGCATTATTAAGTGTTCTCTGACATAAGAGTGACATTTTAAAGTATTCTCTGATTTCTAACACGAATTTGGCTGATTCAGAAATAAAGGAATCTATTTTGAGATTTCATAAGGATTATGCCGTTACTTTTCCTATCAAATAGGTTTTCTACATCAGCCGGTGTAACGAAGAAGAGATAGTCAGTATTACCTCCACATATATTTATTGTGGGAGGATGGAGACTTTTTTCGTAATGCGATTTCCTAACCATGATTAGCTCTATTAGTTTTGCGCTTATGAGGTATTTTAAAAGCTTATAAGGCAATTCTCCCGCCTTCTTAGCATGCCTTCATGGTGTAATGGTCAGCAGCCTCGACGCATATTCGAGAGATCCGAGGTTCGAGCCCCGGTGAGGGCATTGCTCATTTTTCACGTCTCTCCGGCGTCAAAAAATCCTAATGTCTCTGTAAACTTGTTTTGAGCAATATTTCTATGTGCTTCTTTCGGAAACTGGGGCCTGCCTTTATAACCAGAGAGATGTTATATCCAAAAGTAATGCTTGTATAACAGTCATTTTATTCCATACTGCACAAAGAGAGGAAAAAAAGGCAATGAGGCACATTTCACACATCAAGTACATGAGTGTGAAGGGGGGATGCAGGAGTGAGAGATTTTGAAAATGCCTTAATGCACAGTAATATTACATATATTCTTATGTAATTCTGGAAATAAGAAAGTACAAGTCTGTCAACGACTCACTCCAAACACCTCACACCTCTGTCGACACCTCAGAAAGGGTGACGATTTAGAGGACGTTTGAAAATAACGTCCTCTAAATGGCCAGCCTTTCTGAGGTAACATCATTGTATTCACGAATGGACGCTTCTCATAATTTTCCGCTGTACGACAGCAGTAACGGATAGAATCTCTTCACATATCGAAGTTTTGAATTTATTCATCATCTTTGAATTCATCGCAGCTTTGAAAAGTCCACAAGTTTTAAGGAAATTTCGATCTTCGTTACATTTAGCTACAAGAAAAAAGGTTCAGTAAATGTCTGGCGATTGTTGAGGTGGCTATCCTGCAATGCATAGATTATCTGAAGCTTATATGGAAGCAGTTTTAAATCTTCAGGCGGTATTCTACCCAAACCCATATGTTAATCCCAATGGCTTGACATGTCATCGATCAGAACGTTGCGGACTTTTCTCGGTCGCTGCATTTACTACTTAACTAGTCTTTGGAGACCATTTTTCATGGTTCTACGTCTTTCAAGCGCAATGTTGTTGAGGAGTTGAATTAAGAAGCGGCTAAGATAGGCCCTTAATATCGAAAATAGGAGTGTTAGAATTGATTATGTTGTAATTATCTTCTTCTTCCCATCCAAAGTTTTCCTGGAAATCCGTTATTTTAATTTACCAGAAACTATCTGACTTTTGCATTGTTTCTAATTTATTCTCGTGATTCAAATGCCCTAATCTTTAGGCTATTCTCACATAACTTATCGTTTTAATCATTAGTTGCTTTTAGAATATAACTGGCAGCCTTTTAAGTTGTAGGTTTCCCTTAGTTTGCATAACAAATTATTTTAAATCATTTTAAATTTGGTATCTTTCCCGAGCCTTTCATTTTCCCCTGGCAGGATGCAAATTTAAAGTTAAGTGAAAAGATTATAAAAACAGACGAAATTAGTAGTTTATTCAAAATATAATTTCGCTAGTCAGCGCACGTTGCTAGTTTGTCCTTGCTGCTGTTATGCTGAGCTACTGATACGCCTTTTGGCCATTTATGAAGTACATCGCAGGGTAGGTTGTTGATTCAGGCTAATTAGCTTTAAAATAAATTGTTAGTCCAGCAGTACTGTTTATCTTTAAGTTTATTGTTAAATTATTCTTAAGTTCCACGTCAAGTCGACGGTATTATTGTCAGCACGAAGTACGGGCATTTGTATTAAGAGTTTGAGGAATAACAAAGGGTTTATTTTACCCTTCTTCTGTGCGAGAAGTCGCCAGGTTTCCTTGTAAGGTCACACTAAATTTATGATAAATAAGAAAATCAGATCTTACAAAGTTAGTGATAAAGAATTGTGAAAAAATCTTTCCAGCTCTGCTTGTTTCAATAAAGTTACAATGGTAGAAGACATTTTTAAACTTACGTTACAATACATAAACTACGAAAGCATGTATGCAAATAAACTTTCCGTCACGGAGATTTGAAACTCAGGACATAATTTCAGTGATTAAGATTAGATAAATTCAATGAAAAAGAAATGCCTTTAAAGTAAAATGAACAGTAATAATAGCACAAACCAATAAACGTCAGCGCTCTTACTTTCAGTTGTTAGTTATAAATTGTTCAGCTGTATATATGTTAGGCATTTAACATGCAAAGCACGCCTAATCTGTCTAGAAAATCTAGAAAAGGTACTCTTTACAAAAAAAAAAGTTAAGGCTGCTAAACTTCAGTTACCAGTGCTTTTCAACTTAAACCATACAGCTAGACTTCTTAGATTTGAAGGAACCTTTAAAGACTTCCGAAGATTTTTTCTTTTTTTTTAACTATGTACTAAATAAATAAAATTAAATATTCAATAAATAATGATAAAACTATTTCATTTAGCCGCCAACCTTAAAAGTTTAGCTACTGTTAGCATTTTATTATTTTTATTATTACAAGTAATTCTCGTCTTACGACAGTCAGAAACAAAGGTTAGAAAATGCACTGCGATCTTTAAAATACGCCTACCAAGTAGACTATGTGAAGTTTGCTGATGTTGATATTTTTTAGCATTTTCTTGTTGTGATAATTAATAAAATACTAGAGACAGAGAATATCTCAAAAAAGAGTGACGCAGTTTTTATTATCTTCATATATTGTTTCGATTTTAAAACTGCTGAAAAACTCAAGAAAAATCTAAAAGAAATGATAAAAGATGAAGATTACTTGCCAGAACAGCTACTTAACTTAAATAAAACCAAATTTCTGGAAGAAAATGGCAGAACGAAGCATTCACACAAGAGCTGAATCGGCTTCTGAGGTTAAACTACTATAAAGTTAGGATTTTGTTTCTTCCTGGTAGAAAATATGTTGGTTTTTAAATTAAAAGTATTTTTTAGTTACAATTCACAAAACCCTAGATCTTTAAAAAATACTGAAATAAAAGTTACCGTTTTACTACAGGAGTAATCCTAAGGCTTGGATGACAACTGTTTTATTCAAAGACTGGTTCCTAAAATGTTTGCATACTGTCTTGAATAAAACATTATTTTAGAATTTGATAATGCTCCAAGCATTCTGTTCATATCGGTCTACTTGTTCATATCGATTGGTTCATATCGGTCTACTATCTAGTACTATCTACAATTTTGATGTAGAGTACCCCGGGGGGGACGGGTCCGATGATGTCCCACCCACTCTTTTCTTATCCCTAACCTCTCGAGAGGACTTCCGGCTCGCTGTATATTTAGCGTGCCTCCATGCTTTACAGACACTATGCATTTACAAACATCGATCATCTTTCTTCGGGATTCGAATCCGAGCCCTTCGACCGCAGTCAGAGTTACTAACTAATATCCCGGCAGTTGCCCGGTTGGACGGCAGTTTGGTCTGTTGGGTGACAGTTTTCTTTAGTTATTATCTTTACTATGAATAATTCTTTAATTAGTAATATTTACGCATTCGTATACAAATAAATTGTTTATAAATGTTACTCAGTATTATTTATTCTGAAGTCCCTTTTTTGTTGAATAAAAACCTAATTTTTAAAAATATTATCAAAGCTATCAAGTATAAAATAAATCCCCTACTAATGGATTTACGATTGAATCGGTCAAATGGCATTCAGCGTATGTTGAGGACTATTAATTATTACTATTCGCCGCTGAGCAGGCTATCGCTGCTGAGAAGGTGTACAATACAGGATTATCACCTACTTACCAAAGGCTGGGGTGACAGTACAGACATCATTATTGTGTTTCTATAAAAAATAATAACATAAGCGAACAAGGCTCTAGAAGAAAGCACGCGTTTACAATGTAGAGATAACATTATGGTTTGTTTTACAACTGAACAGAGCACTGCATTATATAAAGTGGAGACAGATTATGTGCAGTATAATACAGATGCTTAATTCAGTGCCAGATATACTTCTGAATTACAGTGAATGAAATGATACTAGAGTAAATACACTATTGTAGACAATGATATGCAACTAGATATAAATGCAATTAAATATTAAAAAAAATCTAATGTGTACGACCACATGACTTCCTTGTACGGAATATTAAATTATACTTAATTTTCCTGCATTTTATTTAAAGACATTGAATTAACAGTTAACGAATTTTGAATTAAATCTACTTCGTCGATAGCGCATAAACCGCAATAGAATAAAAGCACTCTTTAAAGTTCACTATATTTACAGTGGTGGCCAAAATTGTGGACACTTTTGGAAATTTTTATGTTTTTGAACTTTCCATGCTTATAGAAAACGTTACGTTTCACAAAATGCAAACTTGTATATATCATTTTAAAGAGAATTTATTACTGAATTCAATACAAAACACAAAATTCAATTATTTGCAATACAAAAAAGTTAAACGATAATAGTTATCGATATACATTATATAGTGATGATTGCAGTGAGTTATCAGTACTTAGTAGGGTACCCTTTATTTTTGATTACAGCTTCACATCGACGTTTCATTGAGCTGACAAGAGTTTTAAGCTCTTCTTTTATTGTTACATGATGCCAGGAAAAAATTATAGCCTCAATTAGTTCTCTTTTATTTGATGGGCGTCTCATTCGGACAAGAGTTTTCAAACGGTGCCACAAATTTTCGATAGGATTGAGGTCAGGACTGTTTCCTGGCCATGACAACAATTTAATGCTTTTTGTACGAAACCACTCTTTCGATATTTTGGCAGTGTGGCAAGGAGCAGAATCCTGCTGGAAAATAAACGAAGCATTGTTGGGAAAGAGATCTCTGATGGAAGTTAGAAGTTTTGGTTCCAGATTAGTGTCAATGTATTTTCTGGCCTTCAGTGTCCCATCGATGACATGAAGGCGACCAATACCATCTGCTGACATGCATGACCAAATCATAACACTAACTGGGTTCTTCACAGTTGCTTGAGTGCAGTCAGGATGTAGCTCTTCTCCTATTCTACGTCTTACTTTCGCCCATCACTACCGAATAACGATATCTTAGTTTCATCACTCCATATAACTTGTGACCACTGATCATCTGTCCAGTTAATGTGTTCCTTTGCCCACTGTAGTCTTCTTTTTCGTTGCTGAAAATTAAGATAAGGCTTTTTTCGTGGAATTCTACCTCTCAGTCCAACATCTGTTAATCTTCTCCTGATTGTTCTTGAGCTGACAGAAACACCAGCATCATTCAGACACTTCTGATGGCCGCTGATGACATTTTTCTATCTTGGAGACATAGTCTTTTTATTCTTCTGTCATCAATAGATGTAGTGCACCTTTTTCGGCCTTTTCCTTCTTTGTTTTTTTATTGAATTTGTCTCCTGATATCGTAAACAAAACTTTCGGACTCCAGATGTAGTCACTGAACTACCCACCTGTCTTGCAATTTCAGCATAGGAAAGACCACTTTCTCGTAACACAATAATATTACATCTCTTTCTAGGTGTCCAATCTACTCTTTTATTTGATGTCATTGCTTTTTGACTAAATATTAAAATTTTTACAAATATTCCTACTTGTAATTGCAGTGTATAAGAAACAGGTTCTCCTTCTACAGAACAAAGCAAAATAATGAATTGTTTCAAGTGTAAACATGATGTCAGCTTCTACTGGCAGTTACTAACATTTGATTGGTTCTCAGAACAAGAACAGTGATTGGCCAGACAAGCTAGACATTACAAACCGTTTCATAACTGTGTTTTTTATTTATATTAAAGTATATATAAATTTTTTTGTGTTGCAAATAATTGAATTTTGTGTTTTGTATTGAAATCAGTAATAAATTCTCTTTAAAGTGATATATACAAGTTTGCATTTTGCGAAATGTAACATTTTCTTTAAGTATGCAAAGTTCAAAAACATAAAAATTTCCAAAAGTGTCCACAATTTTGGCCACCACTGTATATACCATAGCCACACTTCGGCGCTAGGTTCACTTAAAGCGTTACATCTCATTCATTTTATAACTCACAGTGCGCAAAAATTACAGCATCTGAAGAACTACCACGAGTCCTATTCAAATATTATAACAGTTAATACAAGTATACATATAATTACAGTTTGTACGCAAAAACCAGCTAATAACTTAAATAATTCCACAATGAATCAAGCATAATTTAATTCGCAATAATAAAAGAAGACGTCACTTGGTTGTTGCGAAGCTTAGTTTCTCTAGATTGGCAACAAATCCACTATTCTGCTAAGCTTCAAATGTAAAAAATATGGACGCGATGATAACCAAAAATTAGGCTTAGCCGCACTTCAACTCGTTTTTGAGTTATGCGAGATATATACATACGTACATACACACAGACTCCACGAAAAAATTCACTTCATAATCCATTTTAAATCAGTTTTATAATTATTTGGGGATGGAAGAGTCCTTTATTCTGTTCTTACGTACAGATGTCACTCAAAAACATCGTTAAATTGCATTCGATAGCGGTCAAAATAGATATTTTCTTTCAAATATGGTACCGGAAATTTTTGGCGATTACATTACTTCCTTTTTACTTCGTACAAAGAAGTAATAAGGGAAGATTATATTCATAAGGCAAATAGCACTGATATGATTCTTGTATGAGTTCACAACATCTAAACATAGATATACGCGTATTACCTATGTGTCTGCGGATTACTGCATGTCGATGCATTACTATCGCATGCTACAGATTCAGAAAAGTAATGCAGTTACATACATCAGTTTCATTCGTACTCTAATATGCATTTACGTGCTACTTTAATTACATTTTCATGCGATTAAATACAAAATTAAGGAAAGATTATATATTATATTAAGACGAATATGAATAAGACGAATATGAAATAAATAAGACGAATATGAATGAAGAGTGTAATAAGACTAAATAAGACGAATATGAATGAAGAATGTAATAGACAATAATACGTAAAAACCTACGTAGATACAGAAAAACACATTGTTAGACACATAGATGATAACACATTGTTACTGTGTGCAATACATAGTACTATTACCATACTTTAGGGAACAAAGACGAGTATAATAGAAATTACGTATTCAGAACAGTAATATACAGCTATCAAAAATTTCAGTTTTGAAATATGCAGCTGCAGTTCTTGTTTGAGATAGTGGTCTTAAAGCATACTAAAGTTATGGGAAGCATACTGTAGAGTCTCATATTCTTGGGTAGCATAAACTACGAGTTCTAAAAGATTGTGTGTGAAATTACCCCAGGTTTTAATTACAACAGCATGTCAGAAAAAGAGTGTAAAGCACCATGTATTCACTGACTATAATTTCACAGGTAGCCCAACGTGGGCTTACACAAAGCCAAAACCTCAGAACAGGAAATAAGACCTCAGAACGGAACTAAAGCTGCGACTTTTAACTCAGAACAGGTAACGATGAACTTAAAAATGTAGTAAGTCTCGTCTAACGACCCACAGGATAATTTAACACGAATAATTAATTAACGATTAATTTAATTAACGATTTTTCTATGAGTCAGGAAGGCTTTGACTCATAGAAATTGGCGGAAACAAGCCTAATAGCTAAAGCGCTGAACGCTACAGAATCTAATTGCTAGTAATTTAAAATAGACACGCGGTCTTTAAGCAAGCATAACACGCTCTCTCTGACTAACTGAAATTACCTTCCAAAACCTTTCCTTGAATAGCACTTCTTTTTACCTCATTGGAATACATTCGCGCTAGCTTATTAACATTCCGGCAAGAAAGCATGATTGAAAAAGAAACTGAAATGACAGATGGTTTAAAATTAACTGTTAGTTAGATTAAATAAATCTCCACGATACAATACATTTCAGTTGAAGTACAGTAAATATTATACTATTCGTAGCCGCCCAACCGATATAGTGGTTAGCGTCGCTGATTGCACTGCCGAAGGTCCCTGGTTCGAATCCCGGAGAAGGCATGGGTGTTTGTAAATGCATAATGTTCGGAGCGACATGGTGGCACTCTAAGTTTGGAGCGAGTCGAAAGTTCTCTCGTGTGGTTTGATGGAAAAGGAGAGGAAAAGGGAGAGATCCTCGGACCCGCTTCCCCGGGGTGCTGTCCATTAAAATTGGGGGCGGAACTGAGCTAAATCACACTGTCACCAGTAAGGTGTTAAAGGCTGTTGCCAACGACAGGCGTATCTTGCGCTCCTTGCCACGAGGAATTTCGTGGGCTTGGATTGATGTTCCTATCAGACAAGTAACAACAACATACCATTCGTTCTGTATTTCAATGCAAGATATACAGTCTTGTGCAATACATTTTATCTTATATCATATTGCAAGGAAGCATTAAGTTACATTTTGTGGCATCCGTATTAATTATATTAATTCATTTTTAAAGTGTATGTTCAATTCATTTAAATCATACGTTTCACTTTAAAGCAAATATACACATTTTAAAGCATAAATTACAATCGTTTTACCTTACAAGTATATATTAAAATTACTATTCAAATTGCGTATAGTTATAGTACTATATATACTAAAAGTACAAAATGTGCTGGTCTAGCAGGAAGGATAAGAGCCATGAACTGCAGAGAAAAAGTTTTCTGGGCCACATACGGAACTAATGCTCCGACTGCGTAACCGTTACATAGGCTGTTGTGCAGTAGCTTATCCTATGTTCAAGTTTGTTCAGTGATGTTCTATTTACTAAAAAGTTAGTTGTTCAGACCGGCTAGGCTTACGTAAATGGGAGCCCACTGTATTTCCTACATTCAAATGCAAAGCGGTCTGAATCGCCGCACTCACAATGACTAGAATTACTGACTTAAAAGCGATGCAGGTACTATGGGAAGGGCCCATGTTAAGTGAGGGACTCTAAGTTCTACGTTAACTTTTGGGAAATGCCGATAAGCCTGTAAGTGGAGAACTACTCCATCTGTATTACTGTAGAATTATTCAAGTTAAAGAAAAATAAAATTATTGTAAAGAGGGGGAATTTAAAAAAAAATTCTGGGGAAGGACATGTTTCCATTTAGATACGTATACCAACTAGTTCACGCATGATCTTCTAGTAATTATTTTATTTATCCCGTTATTTATAAGAATATATTTACAAATATTCACCTACTTACCGCGAGTCACCTTACCTTAATTACCGCGTAATTTCCCGTATTTATCGCTCACTTACTGGTACGGTGTACACAGTAACACATCCGAATGGTAATCGGAAGGTTCTGTGTTCCTGGGGAGGACATCGCTGATTTTTCCTGCCTAGAAAACCCTAACAGGTTAATATTTTCTGAATGTCGTTGAGTTTGACTTCCAATAGTTTGCTACATAAGAAAACTCTTTCAAGTTCAAGAAACTTTCCTCTCAAGTTTAAGAAACACTTTATTATACAAAAACATCTAGTTACAATAAAAATGTATTAATAATAATCCTATTTTCTTTGCTAAAACAAATCATTAAAAATAAGAGTTTCGCTTTAGAATTCATAGAAATAAACTAATTCTTAAGCAAAATCTGAATAATGAATTTTTGATTAATATTCCCAGTGCGGAGCCATAGCATATTAGCTGATTAACAAGCAGCAAATTGATAAGCATAATTAATGATTTCATAGCATCTAAGGATCCGACAATCGGTTGAAAATTTGCACTACGAAGTTCGATATTGTCGTTAATGACGTCACACATTAAAGAATAAATTTCAATAATTTATATTATCTCAGAAATAGAAAGCATCTAAGTTCTATTACCATTCTTTCATGTAAAGATATTTTATTTTTCAGCCGTTCGACTTTTCCTCTTATTAGAGGAAAGCTGGAAAAATTTATGCAAATGAATTTGATTAAGAATTTTTTAAATTTAATAGCTCGATATTAGTATTTGTGTGTGTTTGTTATAAACATTTAAATTTAGTATACACTTTTTTTTCGCTGTTTGAAACCAACAAAATATCCTATCTTCATTCGTTTTGACTCCTGTCTAAGCGAATTAAAACTGCAATACCTAAAAATAAATTCTTTCATTTTAGCAATCAAATTTTACTTCACAGGATGGAATTCAATGATGACTGTGTAGAAGTGCAGATTTAAGTAATCAAACTGAAATATTTGTTTTCTACCGGAAATTGCAATGGTTAGTTAGACTTTTTTTTTCTTTCCCCATTATGCATAAATACGTAGAAATACATTACGAAAGAATTTATTTAATTCCGTAGATTTATTTTACTGAAAACTTTTTATCACATTCCACAAATTCATTTGCCATCAAAATGAATTAGAGAAATCGATGATACTCCCATGTTCGGAAAATACTTCAAGGGAAATTCTGCTTGAAATATTTAAAGAAAAAAATCCTGCCCATTTTTGAAATATCACTAATCGAAAGGCATACCTGCTCCAGCGCTTCGGATATTCCTAGAAGTTTAGCTAGATTGCAACTTTCGTTTTCAGTCATTGACTGGCCCTCATGCCTTTTCCGTAGCTTGAAATGTCTGAAAACATTGACTGTATAGAATTACCTTATAAGAGGGAACAGCGGCATCAGAAAGAGACAAGTCTGGTAAGTAAGATGGTTGGGGCATGAGAGAGATCTGTTTCAGATCAATGAGACCTAAGTTAATATATGAAATGCTTTTGCATAAAATACAGTTTTTGCTTCAAATAGTCGAAACTGATTTAACTCCGTTTTAAATATAACACAATTTACGTTATTCGAATGATGTCACTTATATTTCTGCTATGGAGAACATGCTAGCATTCTTTAATTACCAAAGTTCAATTATTGAAATTTTATGATTATGACGTTGGTTTGTTGAGAACTTTCGAACAGAGGAATATCATATACATTGCTCATATTTGAACATATACTTCATTAATTACATCGCCTATTTAGTAAGCATAACAAAAGGACGCATAGGTTTTGATATAGAGTTTGCATGTAATACAATGCATAATTTTAATGTTTTAAACCGTTTCAATATATTTTACAGACTCTTTTCTTTACCATTCTAAAAGCGATGGTTCCGAAAATTTACCTCAGATGTTTGAAATGTCCTTATTATAATGACGCCGAATGACACTTAAGTCAACCTCTGACTTGAAATGAGGGTGATTTCTTATGAGGCTCACTAAAATTTCTGTGAAATAGAATATCGTGTGAATATTTTAATACTTTGATATTGTGTAAATATTTTAATACTTTGTAGAGACATTAGGTATTTTTTGAAACAAGGAGAGATAAAAATGAACAATGTCCTCGTCGGGTCTCGAACCACGGATCTCTCGAATACGCGCCGAGTGTGCTGATCGCTACACCCCAAAGACATGCTAAGAAGGCGAGAGAAATACCTCATTTACTCCCCCTTTTAAAGGGCGACTGAGGATTAGGGCACCCAATCGTCAAATCCTGGTGGTGGAGAATCATTATTCATCACCTGTTTTAGTTCGGGCGCCACTGTAGAGACATTAGGTATTTTTTGAAAGCAGGAGAGATAAAAAATGAGCAATGCCCTCCCCGGGACTCGAACCTCGGACTTCTCGAATACGGGTGGAGTGTGCTGACCATTACACACGAAGGCATGCTAAGAGGGCGGGAGAAATACCTTGTAACTTCATAGTATAGAATAAATCTCTGGCCAAAAATATCGAACAATTAGTTAAACTTCACCCTCTTTTTACTTCCTTGTACGAAGCGAAAAGGAAGTATTGTAATCTCAAAAAATTTCGGGTACCCTATTTCAACGAAAATATCTATTTTGATTGCCATCGAATGTGATTTAACGATGTTTTTGAGTGACATCCGTGGATAAGGACAGAATAAAGGACTCTTCCCCCCAAATAATTATAAAACTGATTTAAAATGGATTCTGAAATGATTTTTCCGTGGCGTCTGTGCGTACGTATGTGGTGTCTGTGCGTTTGTACGTACATATGTATGTATGTATCTCGCATAACTCAAATACGAGTAGCCTCAGCACGTTGAAATTTTGTATATAGAGCTGCTATAACATGTAGATGTACACCTTGCATTTTGGCTGCAATCGGCAGGACCAAAAGTATATAAATATATAAGCGGATATGCATATATATATATATCCGCTCTGTTACTTGGCTCCGTGAGCTCAGTTTGTTTATTTTTATGTTTGTAAATTGTGCATTTTTTGCTTTAAAAATGATTGAATTATGTTGTTCTTATCTTTCGGTAAAGAATTTTATGCCCTTAGTTAACTGCGTGCAATAACTGTGGAATTATCAACAATTTAAGTTTTTTAAGTGCGGCTAAGCCTAATGTTTGGTTATGATCGCGTCCATATTTTTTACATTTGAAGCTTAGCAGAATAGTTTATTTGTTGCCAAACTAGAGGAACTAAGCTTCGCAACAACAAAGCAACGTCTTCTTTTATTATCCAGAATTAAATTATGATTGATTCATTGTGGAACTATTTAAGTTATTAGCTGGTTTTTGAGTACAAATTGTAATTTTCATTTTAAAAATTGTTTTTTAATTGTTTTAACTGTACTTTGGTGTCTTATGTTTTACTATATCTTTCAATTTTTAATGAAAATATTTTGAATTTTTATGTATTTTTGCCTTACCGCGAAGTGAGAACTGAATTATTTAGTAGCGCATGCGCGTTAGATAAGCGGCGCTGAAGCGTCTGTGAAAAACTCATTCTTTTTCATTTGTTTAATTCCTTTTATACATCGTTTTAGATTTATTATAGTATATGAATAGAACTTATGTTAATTCTTCAGATGCTATGATTTTTGCTCACTCTGAGTTATAAAATGATTGAGCTGTAGCGCTGTTAAATGAACCTAACGCCGAAGTGTGGCTATGGCAAATAAATATAGTACTTTAAAGATTGCATTTATTCTATTGTGGTTTATGCGCTATCGACGAAGTAGATTTAACTCAAAATTCACTGACTGTTAATTTATCAGGACTGAGTGTTCTGTGCATACTCTTTGGAAACATGGTAAAGTCTGTAATAGGGTCCTTATCCTCAAGTCTCACGTCCTGAACTGGAACAGTGAGCTGATGAAATGTTAGCTTTGTTCTGATGTAGGTACTGTGCTGGAAAATGACTGCACGTGAAAGGGATTTAAAATCCTCTTTTATTAAATCACTATTATTTACACACTTCCCAACTCGGGAGAGATACAGAAAGTAAAAGACCACACTTGGGCCTAACTTAACAATCAAATAAATTTAAACTAAATTTAAATAGAACTTAAATCAAACTTTGCTCACAGAGGGATTCGCGGAGATTGTCCTCTAACTAAAAGGGTGCGTAGCAAGATATACTAATACTAGCGCACTTCTATTTGTTTCACAATGCAATCACGTAGTAAGCACTATGGCTTATAAATTTAAACTGCTAGCTGGTCAGGCGAACGTTGAGCAGACTGACCGTGGTCTGAAACTAAAGCTCTCTCACCTTGAGAGGTTTCTACCTCTGGTTTAAATAGTACTTCGCTGTACTTCAAAATTAGCATAAGTTGAAAACGCGCGCTTCTTCTGACGGGAAGTTGAAACAGAGAGGAGATAGAAAGATTTAAATTAAAATAAAACTTGGTTGGTTTAACTAAAACCTTACAAATTCAGTATGTTTAAATGAAATGCAAGAAAATTGAGTATAATTTAATATTCCGCACAAGGAAGTCATGTGGTGTACACATCAGTTTTTTTTTTTATCCTACAAAGAAAATTACATAAATTGGCTGTAAACTGGAAAGAAATAAAGTTCTAGTTTCGAATTTTGAACTCTCTGGAAGTTGTTTCCAAAATATTATAGCCAAATATAAATGTTTATCTACTGTTATGGACTGATGAAATTATAGCACTTCGGTAAATATTTTGATAATTATTAAATATTTTGATAATTATTAAATGTTTTGATAATTATTAAATGTTTCGATAATTATAAAATATTTTGATATTCATTAATGTTTTGATAATCATTATATATTTGATAATTATTAAATAACTGTGTTGCAACACTAATTAGATTGTTTCATTTTAAATGTGAAAAAACATGTTTGGATAAATATGACTGCTTGGTTGTTAACTTTCTTAAAGCATTTTGGCAGTTAGTAGTTGTAAATAACAGCCTAAAATTATTTTACGAATGCGTCTGAATTCATTTTCTTCCATACCGATTTCCTACATATGACATACATCTGATATAGAAATAGCCTCTGAATGTCATATTATTTACTATATGTTACAATGAAGATGATCCTTAAATTATAATTCATTTATTGCATTTAGTTTAGATTACTCATACTTAAATCTCCCATTTGTGAAGTTGAATAATCTGCATTGATGCAGCAGAATACTTTTTTCTAACCTGAACCTAACCTCAGCTGATTGTTTTTCGCTGAAGTACCATAAAATAACAAGAATCCAAAGTTACTTATTTGGAGTATTCGCTACAAAACTCAGAAATCTCGAGTATAACCCTTATGATTACCTAGAGCTAAATATTCTCCGCGTGAGAAACGGAGAATACAGACTTATTCATATTTAATAGAATACAGCATAGGCTTTTGCTACTAAAAAATTATTTAATTTTTTCGAAACTAGGTGCTTGCATAGTCAGCCACCTAATATAGAGAGTGTAAAGAAAAGAAATGTAATATATATATATAATGATTTTAATGAATTCAGCTAACGTAATTTTAGGGTTTCAGGTAGTAATTATAATAACTAAAATACATCTGCATTTGTAGCTTTAAAATCCCTTAGTTCGTTTATTAATTTATTACACTCTATTATATTTGGAAATATCTTATTTATTGCCATCTCATTTATTTCAGCGGTGTTTACGATTGTGATTGGATTAGGAAGCCCAGCCAGGACTTGTCGATACGGAAGAGATATTTGTCTCATCAATCCTTTGTTAGTTGCTACACATTGTTTGCTCATAACCAAACACCTCAATAACTAGAGGCTATGAATTCTGTGCTGACGCAAGGTTTGGCCCATTTAATTTACTTCACATTCCACGCCAAGTACCGATACCAACGAGACAGTTACAAATTCCATCTTAACGAGAATGAGTCTTCACTGCTTTAAGAGGCAGTGTTAAATTTTTCAATTTATTGGGTCGCCCTATCAGCCTATTAGGGAAGGCTATTAGAATCCTCTTTTGAGGAGAGCAATGAATTATCGATAAGATTTATATGTATTAATTTCTCACCGCGGGAAAACTGAGTAATTATAAAGATTCTTAATTGGAATCCTCACGAAGAAGATCCCGCTGTTAGTGGGCGTGGCTCCCACTCCAGTTATTGCACGCAACAGCTACGCCCAACTGTCGGCTTCTATCTCATTGGCCGCAAACGCGATGAGAGTTGAAGTTGCCACTTGTGATGAAGAGAAGCCAAACCAGTTTTTGTTTTTCTTTTCATAGCTCATCGGCGCTGATTTTTTCTTTTCTTTTCCTCTCTTTCTTTTTTAAATCCCTTCTCGGGCTATTGTCGCAAATCTTTGTAATTCAGAGTATAAATTTGTAGCTTTTTTCTGTAAACGCTTTCTTTTAAAATAGTCCGGTTTTTGAACGACTGTTTCCAGGAGAGTTATAACTCTAATCTGCCAGAATTTCCTTGAAAATTATGGCGGGATAATTGCAGGCTCTTGCGCGTTGTTTTGCTACGTAGTGTTTAGGATAAGATTTATGATAGATCTCCAAGGTCACATGTTGTTAGCGTAAAATATTCCCTTGTTGTTCACTTCGTTTGATAATTACTAGAGTTTTGAGAAATAGTTAATAGAATACAATTTCCAGATTTGTCTTTTATTGCACTTCAAATTGCTTTATTAGCAGATTCAGAAGGATATATAAAAGTCATTTTTGTCAGTGCGAGTAATTAAGAAAATAAACCTGAAAACTTGATTTTGGTGTAGAGCCATCTGGTGCTGTAAGACATACGCTACGTCTGATCACGCATTTTTTGGCTCTTTAAAACTGCTTTATTGGGATATTCAGCCGGAGTCAGCTTCTGGTCAACATTATCATTTATTGGTGTCACACCACTTCAGATTCTTCTCCTCTCTACCACTCTTAACTGAAATTTTAACTATAGTGACCAGAATAACTACTTTTTTCTACATAGCTGTCCTTAACACCTAAGCTTCATTTTTCACCCTGCGGGCAGGAAAACTTAGCGGATGCAAAACAAGACACCTCTCTACTTTGTCTGCCTTTCTGTTAATAAATATTATTCTTTCAATAATCATTAAATCTCTTTCCAGTTTAATTTTTAAAAGATAATAATGATAATAAAATTGTCTTCTGAAAACTTCATGCTATATTCTAACACCAAGAAGTATTTATCTGAATATTTCAAAAAGTTTTTAAAATAATCTAGAAAGAAAAGTACAGGAATCATAAGATACAATGCAAGAATCACCATTCTTGATTAAAAAGAATTGCATTCTGTTCTTGTGCGCAGATATCAGTTGAACAGCCGGAACAGTTTTAAGCTTAAGTAATTAACAACAGGCCTACTATTTAAGAATTAATCCCTTAGAAATAAAAATTATAGAAGTAAAATCTCTCACTTAAAATCCCTTGCTCATAATAACAAACTCAAATTAGAAGGAAAAAAAATACTATGATATTATTTGACAGTAAATAACACTACGTGGATATTTGCACTCTTGTTTAAGAACGATTAAATTACTGAACACATAACTATATTTTTCCTTCACGGGATCGCTTGCGCACAAGAGTTGCAACAATTACGTTCCTCAAGCGGCAACACTTTGCCACGAATTTCGCTAAATAATTAAATATATATGTATTTTGCATTCAGGGAACGGGAAGAGGAGATCATTCTAAATAAAAATTTTAAATAATAATAAGAAGAAATAATATTTTTTTTTTCGGAGAACGACAGGAAGAATTCACATTTGACGTTTTCTAATAATAACACTCAAAGGATTTATGTGATAATCCAACAAACAAACCTTTGCCTGTATTATTGCCACAAAGTTCTCCAAACTTGAAAACATTTTTTAATTTCTGGGAAATTATGGAAATTTTGGCAGATTCAACTACATACTATAAATGTATTAAGTTTTAACACGAAGAGACTTTATACTAATAAAGTGGCACAGAAGTGCCTCTGAATTAGGGATAAGCATGGCTATGCAAATTATTTTACGCTGTGGCCCATTCACGCTCACGTGATAGCCTTGTGGTAACTGCTGATATAACTAGCACCATAGTTGTCGTTAATCAGTCGTTTCAATTGCCAGTATGGGTAAAACTTTTGATTTAAACTTTTTGATCGCGAACAGATAGAAAGCACTCGACGTATGGGCCATTCAATTTCAGAAATCGTCAGAGAGCTAGGATTATTAAGGTCAACAGCGTTAAGAGCATAATGAGAATACACGAATGGTAGTGGTGGTGGTGGGGAAACTAGCGATTGACCAAATTGCAAGGGACAATTAGCCTTGAACGAGCAGGGTGTAAGACGGGTCAGCCGTACTGTACACAGCCAGCAAAGCCAAACATTAGCTCAAATTACCGTCTAGCTGAATCAGGGCGCCAATCGTATAGTCAGTGAATGGATCGTGCAACGCTCGCTTCATCGCATGGGCTCCCGAAGCCCATGCGATGAATGTAGAGTACCATTGTTCAATGAGATTGTTCATTGTTCAATGTAGAGTACCATTGTTCAATACCCCATGAGAGTACCATTGTTCAATGCATGCCATCGAGCTACGCGTTTTGCCAAGGCAAAAGGACACAGAGCATGAACTCTAGAGGACTGGAAACGAGTAACATGGAGTGATGAGTCTCGATTCTGACTACTTAACGGAAGGCTGAGAATAGGACGTCATTCTAAGAAGCCGCGGATCCTGCATGCCAGGTTGGAAATCAACAAGGTCAAGGCGGCTTAGTCATGGTCTGGAGTATTTTCTCTTAGCAGTGTTTGGAATCTTTTGTACTTGTGCCAGGCTCTTTCAATATGATCCGGTACGCAGAGTTGCTGGGCGATCATCTTCGTCCATTTATGTCGACCTGTCATTCATATGGAAATGAATTATTCCAGCAAAATAACTGCTCCTTTCACAGATCCCGGTTGGTACTGCCTCGTTAGATGATCATTCCTTTGAATTCTCTGTCATAAATTGGCTACTTAGAAGTCCTGCCATAAACACTGAGCACCTTTCGGATGTTTTGGAGAAAGGTGTGAAACCACATCACACAACACTAGCGACTCTTCCTGAATTATGAACACTTCTATCCGATGTTTGACAGACCATTCCCGCCGAATACTTCCGCAAACTTAATGAATCGTTTGGCAGCCATTATCACGGCCAGAGGAGTCGGCCCAACTCGTTATGATAGTTAGCAACTTGCTATACCTAATTCAATGGCACTTTAGTGTAAAATTCAATTCAACAGCAATATTGTAAAATAATTTAAAAAGAGCATAGCTTTAGAATTTCCGGTACACAATCTCTCACGCTGGAGATATTTTTTTTCTCCCGTGCACTGTTGGCATTGCTCGCTTTGAAATCTTTGAGTTTCTTAATCAAAAACTCAAAAAACAAAATATAAAATAGATAATAAAACAAATTTCAATTTCCAAATTTAGGCTTCCAGACGCCCATACTCGGGTGGAGACGTATGTTATTAGATGTTTGATGGCTCTAGGTTCTGTTGTTTTATCACAGTGAGAAAAGCATATATACGTTTATGCAGATTTTTCATTATTTCTTTTCTTTAAATGTAATACAGGGCGATAATATTTAGTGCCAACAATCTGAAAAGTCATTCAGACTTTTAAAGCTTTCGACGCAAAATGCCAAAACGAAATTAAAAGCCCTTTTGGGTTAACGCCCTTTGGGCTAAAAAAAAAAAAGAAAGAGTGAGAAAGACAAAGCTTATCACAAGTTAAAATGCCTTCGTCGTTATTCACATTGTTACTAAATTAATCTAAAAATCAAAACCTTAACATTTTTTTTTTAAGTCCAAAGGAGCAACTTTCCCAGAAGAACTATTTAATTTCGTTTTGGCATTTTGCGTCGATTCACTAAAAGTATTGTTTCACGTTTCAAATTGTTGCCACCAAATATTATCGCTCTGTATTATATTTAAAGAAATTAACTAATGAAGAATTTGCATAAATGTATTCTTGCATTGTGATAAAACTGCGGTACCTAGAGCCATCAAATCTTGAATATTAATTGTGTTCATCCGAATATGGGCATCTGGAAGCTCAAATTTGACATTTGGAATTTGCTTTATTATCGATTTCATATTTTGTAAAACTTTAACGAATTTTTTATTAACGAACTCAAGGATTTCAAAGCGAGCAATGGCAACGTTGTGCAGAAAAAAAAACATTTTTATCTCCAGCGCGCGAGACTGTGTATCGGAAATTCTAAAGATATGCTCATTTTAAAACTGAACTGAATTTTATGGTTTAAGTGCGAAGAGCATGATATTAAATAAATAAAGGTAACACAAAATATGAAAAAAAAAACCTCTTTGGACGTAATTTAAAATCCAAAATCTTTCAGATCTTTCTTTTCTTTTTTTTAATTAATTATTTTTTAAATTTCCTCAAATTACTATAAAGAATAACTGCAGCATAAGAAGAGATATCTTTAGCTATTTTGTCCGTTTGTATTTTATCATTTAGTGTAATAGTTATGTAATGCACACCGCTAATAATATTCCAGCAACTAGAATTTGGGACAATTTGTTTATATATTAATTCGAGTACGCAGCTTAAAACAGCGAATACCTGGACTCCAAAGAATATATATTTCGATCGATCATCTGGGATGGAGAATTACTGGTAGTCTTGGGTTTCTCTTCAACCCTAGTATGATTTCGGCAGCTTTCTGAGCAGGATCTTTCAGACAAGGCGTCGGCATTTCCACGTGAGGATCCTTTTTGATGATGGACAGTCATGTCCTCAAATGCTGAAAGCAGCTTGTTGTTTTTGAAGCCCAAGGAAAAATTGTATTTCCTTAAAAAGTCCAATTCGTGTATGCAAGTATCTGTAATATCTGCCACATATGGTGTGTGGTAGTAGGTGGCACTTCCAAAGGTAATGTTAACGTTTAATTTTTCATCTATGTCAATTTTCTCGCCGGACGCAGTCTGGAGGGTAACATTGGATGGCGTCCAAATCAGTTTGTCCCTAAATTCTTGAGCTAAATCCTTCCGAATGATGGTAGCATTAGCGCCTGTATCAATGATCATACTGCAAGGAGTTGCATCGATATGCCCATTAATGGATAGTTCATTACTGTTGCCACTCACTGCAGACATCTTGAGCGCTTTAAAACAGGGTTTTTCACTATCGTTCAATCTTCACTCCGCGTTATCATCATTAAATTGCTTCCTGCGTCGTTGCTGGGAAATGATCTTATTTTCCGGACCTCGGGGTGTTCTGCGGTTCCTTCGTACGTGGCCTTCAGCTCCGCAGTTCCAGCATTTTGGTTTATTGTCATTCCTTTTCCATTTCATGGCATTTAATTGCCTGTTTATATCGTCCGCCTTATTTTCCATGCTCAGGAGTGTTCGGCAGTTCCTTCGCACGTTCCCTAAAGCATCGCAGTTCCAGCATTTTACGGTCGGTTTCTTATTACTAATATACCGTTGCAAGGCATTCAGTTGTCTTGTTAAATAATCCAGGCTAGCAGCCATTTGATCCACTGGTTCTTGTACGTGAGCAGCTCTGATTGGGTGCCGATCTCAACCAGTGGCTTGCTGGGCTGCCTCGAATTTCATGGTTGACATGATTTTAAATTAAGCCTGCTGTAATCTTTTAAACACTTCTCTCCAAGAGCTTCAAAATCTAGCCTTTTGTTGTCGGGAAGAGTCTGAATGATCTCCGCTGCGTCTGCTCTCAGAGAAGCAATAGCAAGATGACAGGCCTTAGTTTGGTAATCCCATCAATTCGCATCCGCAACTATAGAAAATTGTATCTTATACACTTGCCAGGAGGTCTTCCCATCATATGTCGATAGCTTCAGAGAGGGACGAGCAGGCATGGGTAGAAATTTAAAGCCATCTGTATTGCTTCCTTCTGTCGCTATGCACTTTTTTAAGGTGCCAACTTGTTTGGCGACAGCAGCAGAAACCCTTTCTTCAATTTGCTGCTCCACCGCATAAACTCTTTCCTGAATTTCTGCAATTTTGTCTTCAACTGTATCTATTCTTCCTTCCATAGCCTAGAACTTATTTTCTATCATGCAGGCAATTTCTATTTTCATTTCCTCTTGACTTAATTTCATTTCTTGTTTGACAGCTTTCATCTCTTCTTTAACAGAAACTTGACCAGTTTCCATCTTTTCTTGAACGGCTCTCATCTCCGCTTTAACGGAAACTTGACCAGCTTCCATCTTTTCTTTAACGGAATCTTGGCCAGCTTTAATTTCTTCTTTAAATTCAGATAAATTGCCTTAATTACTCTTCCATTGGCATTCAAATATCCCACTTTTGACCCCAAAAATTGTTGCGTGGGTACGGGTTCGTAATGGATTGAATGCACAAGTCGTTAAAAAGTTAATAAAACTTATTCTTTTCACAAGACATGAAACAAAATACTGAAATAATTCCTCAGAGATATTCGTACAATATCACAATATCTAAAACGTTAAACAGAATTCAAAACAGAGAAAATTAATCCAATCTCACAGTGAATTTGCTACAATCAATCACGGCATTACGTAAACAAACAGCAGTTTGCTTAAAACAGCTACAACTACAACTGCGATGAAGTATTTTAATTCGGCTTTTATAAGCTTGTTAATTATTTACTAAAATATTCTGGTAAAACCTTGATTTTCCTCGATGATTGTGGATAGCAACAGTAATTACGAGATATTTATTTATTAAATATTAAATGTACGCTCTCTTGTATATTTACTTTTTCGACGTAGCTAAATTGTCTACGCTGCACGGGAAAATAAAGCAATTTTAATTACAATTCTAAATAAATAGCTAAATAAATACGAAATCTGTAACAGTACCTTTATTTAGTGAATATGATTATATCTCTTTGTTCCACGAATTTAGTGATTCTAAGTAGAACTACTATGAGATCTCCATTTGTACAGCTGTAGTCTAATACTTTTGCACAAGTATAGCTAAGAAAGGGTTTTTCTACTGGTACTTTTATTATATTTATAATTGTATTTAGTATATCATAATTTGTATCATTGTGTTCTAACCGTCCTAATAACTTTATACAGAGACTGCACAAAGCAATCCAAGCAGTAGGCACCTTTAGGACTTCTCCCGTAAGACCGTAAACTTCAATGCATTTGAATTTTGACATGAATTCTCCCCCCCACACTTCAATGCTTCTTGTACCAGTTGGAGCCTAACTGTTTAACTTTTGAGTAATTTAGCAAGATATAACTCTGAAAAATTACCTTTAAGGATTTAGATAAATAATTGCCGTCTGACTTTGGCTGAATTTTAAAAATAGTAGATGACTTTTACTTATACTAACAAATTTAAACACCGTGAGAGAGACCACATTCTTAGGGTCGATGATTGTTTGTGGCACTGTTAGCGCTCAACACGATCAGAGCCTGTTCTTTTATACGGAATTACTGAAACTAGTTTGCGCTTTCTTATTGTTCATATTTAAGAATGAGACTTCGCTAATTCGATCCCGAGGATAGAACTTGAGTTATTATTAGAGAATTCATACTGGCGGATCGTCACTTATTTGAGTTTCCTGTTGTAGCCATTTTATAGTAAATTATTATATAAATTCATGTAATCAAACTGCGCTTTCCTATTCTTTTGATAATTTAGGTTCTTTGAAATGCAGCTGGAGGGAGAACTTCGAAATGGCATCATAAGAGTGCTACAAGTATTGCTGTGTCAAAACTCAAAGATAGGTAATAAATTAATTAAATCATGTAGACTTTTAGAAAAAGACGTTGTCCTTAGCCTTCTAATGGAACAATGACCATAAGAAAATCTTTCTCGTAGCCGAATTAATTAAAATAAATACTCATATATTCAAACTAAGTCAAGATAGCAATAATTAAAATCTTTTGAAGACTGTATACAAATATGGCAGGAAAGAAGTTTTCGAATGGAAATTTCTGAAAAACGTCTATCTAGTCTGAAAAACTCGAAAGCAGAAGAATATACTTCCGACTTTTTGAAATGCTCAAATTCGCTTTATTATTCATTTATTTATTTTCGAATTTTAGCTGTAATTCAGTTTTGATGGGAGGCTTAGAATGGACGTTGGTTCTGTAGTTTTCATCGATTACTGGCTTCAAGTCTCACAACTTTGTTCATTTTTTAGAGCCCGTTTTACACATGACTGGACATTTTTTAAGACCTTTAGGAAAATGAAGAAAAAATTATGATCTGTATAAAATGTCAAATTTCATGTTTCTACTAAAAGGTATCAGAGGACAAAAACTCGCGTAGACTGAAAATTCGGATTACTTAAAAATCTTCTAGAAATAGTGGCGCAGCAGTACCACAGGTCCGGGGCTCAATCCTCGAGCTGGCAACGTTACTCAACCTTTCATCCCTTGAGGGAGTCTATAAATTGAGTACCAAGTTCTCTTGGGGTTCTGCGACAAGCTGACCACTTTTACAGGGCAAGATGCACAAGCACCCTAGAGCCCACGGTCTAGAAAGCAGATATCAGGGCACTGCAGCCCATGGCCCTCTAAGAGCTATTGGAGTCTCCGAGTTTAGTTTTCTCTAGAGTTTTAAAAATCTTCTATCTGTCATTTTGCACAATCACCCATTTTTCTTTTCGAAAGAAAACAGTGGAGTTATGTATTGCAGTATAAATCCTGATTCGGTTTATGATGATCGAAAGCTAACTATAAGGTCTTTTATTGCAGTATTTGCGGTTTACGAATTATGGAAATGTAAAATTTAAATATCTGATTCGCATCCGATGAAATCAAACGCTAGTTTATCGTAAACGGAAATATCAATGTGCTAATTTTAAATTCAACAGAGAAATTTTTCATTATCGCATGGATCGCAGTTATTCAGAAAGTGATGGACACTGAAGTGAATTCTCTCGTTATTCCGGGTTTAATTTCGAGCAAAATACTTCTTAATGTTCCTAAGCTTTTAACACTATGCTCTTGCTTTTAATTCTACTAATTAGTAATTAGCTGTACTAATTAGCCAAAAATGACTTCGTAAAAATAAAAAAAAAAGATGCTGTTTATTATTTTATATTATTATTGTCATTCGAATAGCATACAACCTACAGGATAATCAGCTACCGAATAATTCAATGACCGCTGCAACTGTGAGCTCTTCGCTTTGTACAGATTGCTTTTATGATGGAAATAAAAAGTTTAATAAAATTGTAGTGTGTTGCGTATGTACATAAATGTAAAAAATGCCATAAAGAAAAGTAAAGATCTTCGAGTACAGAAGGAAATTTTTAAAATAAATTATGAGTTTAGGATCAAAGAATGTTTTCTTCGCTTTCATGTTTATGTTTATAAGATTAGGATTTTATACTTCTCTTTTCAAATCTCTAATCCGAATGCTAATCATATACCAATTGAATGTATTTGCTTAAAATGCATATTTATCCATATACATCGCATACTGATTTTCTTAAGCAAAAAAAGACATTAGAAGAATAACATACATTGTTTCTAAATGAAATGTTTTATTCCCTGTGTTCTTTTGGATATGTATCACTTTAAAGAAAAAAAAAACTGATTTAATGAAGAGGAAGGTTTGATTTTGGACTGATCACACTTCTATGGATGGTATATATCATTAATAAATCGCAAAATTTCATCTCATTTTACCGCAAAGATTAACTTTTAATCTAAGCTAAAAGAAATTTCTAGGTAAGGGTTTGTACTACAAATAAAGCGGATTGATATTTGACACGAGAACTTGTAATTTATTACAAAAAAAAAAAAAAAAGCTAATTTGCCTCTCCAAGGTCTACAAGCAGCAGACGATATGATACATCTTTCAGAAGAAGGAGACACGGGAGATGATAAGTATAACATACCACTCTTTGTCTATTGGATGACCCCATCCCTTCTGCCAGCCAGGAGGCAAACCTGTAGAGATCAGGTAACTGCATATTCTGTCAAGTGCTGTCTTACGGACAGCCGGAGTGCTCAGCGGGAATACGATAGCTTGTTTACTTGCATTCTTTGGGCCCCAGATCCACTTCCGTTTTAGATAAAGAAGTTTTCGTTTCCGAGATAGCATTTATGCACAATTACCCAACGTACTTCGAATCTGATGGACTGATGTTATGTTACAATTTTCCAGCTCGAGTTATTTTAACATGAGTTTGCTGGTATTGTACTGTTTGTAAGAGATTTGCTCAAACATGTGAAACTTTCTAGATCACCTTTCGCTGAAGTTGTCTTAAGGCATATTGAAGGGAACATTAAAATTGCTCACTGAATGCTCTTCGACTGGCAGTACTTAAAATACGCCTTTCTGTCTGCCTGTCTTTCACTGAGAGAGAACGGCGTTCATTAGACTGCATTACTATATACTTCATGACTAAAATTTTATAAAAACTGATAGAGTGAATTAACAATTTATTGATAATAGTGAAATAAGAACTATGCAAATAATTAGCTTATTTTAATAAACATAAAACTGAAGTTTAAAAAATTAAATTAATAAGCCACAAAATTTTATAAGAAATGCCTATATAACGAAGAAAAAATTCTGAAGTGGACGCCGCATGACGTACGTCTGTTAAATTATACACATTTTTTGCTGTACTTCATTTAAATTTATTTCATCTGAAAGTCAGATTCCATCTTCCCATTCAAAGTGCACTTTTGCGACTGCCTATTGCAATACAAAATACAGGTGCAAATTAGATATTATAGCAGTTCCATGCAAAATTTCACCATTCTACGACTAATCGTTTTCGACTTACGTGAGATGCTTACATACGTACATATAGTCGTACGTAAAGACGTCAAGCCGAAACCAGTCAAAAGTACCAAATAGAAAATTTCAACATTTTACGCAGAATTGTTTTGAGTTATGCGACATATAGACGTCACGACGGAAGTAGTCAAAATGGATTTGGAATCGGCCAAAATGGAAATTTCCATTAAAACGAAGTTTTTCGCGATTACAATACTTCGTGTAAGGGAGCATAAATATACATATGCTTGCTCTGTTGTGGTAAAAAATTTTGAATTTTGTTAAATTAAAAAAAATTAACTGTTAAAAATAATTTCACAATGAGATTCATTTCTTTATCAGCCTGAATGCTTTAACTCAATAATAACAATTAGTAAATAAAAAAAAAAAAGATAATGAGATTTTAAATTATGTGAATTAGAATATTGTCTATCAATCCATAAATGCAATAACATATACATATAACGAAATTTATATGTAATTTTGCGCAAGTGGCATATTCAGGGTGTTTATAAAAATCCTTACGCAATCCTTTAATTTCGCAATCGTTAGTAACAAACGTGTACTCCCAGTTAGAAAAAGGTTTTAAATTACATAAATTTAAACTAAAAAAAATTTCATAAAAAATATGGAATCTAACTTTTTTGTAGTACCCCAGTCCAAGTAAATTATTTAATGCGAGTTTACATTCATTAAAAAAATAAATAAAAAAAAAATAATAAATGATTTGCACAACAAAAATCGGTTGAGATAATTAATTTCCTAATTTAGGATTTTTTGAAATTTTTGATTGTCGATAAACAGTCGTTAACGCTTTTTTTAATTTTAAATTTGCCAAAATATCTATATATGCCTTATTTAAAATACTTATATAATTGAAAGTATATGTCTGCGCCCGTCGAATGCAATAACAAGAGACGTGTATCAAGTGTCGACAAAATCTGCAGAAAATGAATAAAAAATAAATAACACCAGTAATAGCAATAATAATGGATATTAAAATTTCAGTTTCAAACGTTTACATCATATCATCTATTTATTAAAATTTTCCTTTTTTAAAATTTCAATTTGAATAAAATTCTGCGTTATCCACCTTCCTTATATAATGTAGTTTTCATTCGAAAAGTAAAATTTAGATCACCTCAAATATGTAAAATTGAGAACAGCTAGCTGACCTTAGTGTGATCGAAAATTAGTGCACAATAAAACTTCCAAATTTTGGTCATTTCCCAAATGAATTTTAACGATAAATTGCTTGAGTTGGTAAGACACCCTACACTCTTACAAATAATACATCACTTAAAATTTTATTTGCAGTTAGTTAGTTTTAAAAACTGTTTGTTTGGTTGAAAAGATGAAGATGAGTTTTTCCCAAAGAGAACGAATTCTGTTTGATTGAGCATAAATTTGATTGAGGTGCCATTTTCTCACACTATTTGTTGTTTATTTCTGACCATTTTGTGTGCATTCAGAAGAGATGGACGGCCACTTCGTTTCTTTTGGTGAACGCTTTCCAGTTCTTTCATCTAAGCGAATACGCGTTGTCTTCTTAGGTTCACGAATATCTGAGGTTTTTTTAAATGGTTCAACAATTTTTTAAAAGAACGCATTGGTCAATCATAAAATTTTGTTCTACTTGACAAAACTCATCTCCATTGGGCACCAAACAAAAGTTTATTTTATTTTTTTTTTAAAGTTAACAGCACAAAATGCAACGGAATTTGAAGTGATACATTAGATGCAACAATGCAGTTAACTGAAACAATTTCACATTAATATCCCTTTTGGAATTTCTGAAATTTTCGAAATTTTGATGTGCGGGTATTTTGGATCACCCTGTATAAGTGCCCAGATATAATACAGGAGAATTAAGGTGGATACATGAAAAAGAGATGGACATGCTCAATGTCTTCATTAAACTTCCTTTCTAAGTATGGAATGGGACATGGCTAGTATTATAATTTAAATAATAAATATATTTTCTCTTCCAAAATTATTTATTTTTCTTAGTTCTCAATATGAACAATTAATAGAAGTATGTTTATATCGCGCTTTAAAAATAATATCTAGCAAACGGTGGCCATTGTTAGCCTTTATTCAACGTATTTTATCCGAGGAGTTCTCTAAAACTCTCTTTAGAATTTCAGGTTCTAACTCATGAATTGATCTTCAAATATTGGCTAAGCCACTATAGATGGGGGTTATTTACATAGACCTTTCCTTCTAAGTAATCCTACAGAATGATATATTTCTTTTTCTTTTCTCGCTTATAAACATTTCTAAGCCAACAAAGATAAAGTGTCGCAGTAAGCTCTTGCTCTAGACTTATACATTTTTGATGGCGTTCCTGCAAGAACAGAAATAGCAGCAGAGGATCTAAATAGCAAGAGAAGTAGACAGCGAATGCGATGTAGTCAAGATGAAATTCCCATTCAAAGTAATTTGGTTTTGGTTTACAATGAGTTAGTTTCAGTTTGCTTTATTTTGATTGTCTAATATTTAATCTTTTAAAATTTTTATTAACTGAAGCTTTATGTAAATTATCCGCATTATGAGCTTTATGTGAGAATCATATTACATGGATTAATTTTGAAATGATAGAGCTTAGGTAGATTTATTGTAACTATAATAATAGAAAATTTGTCAGCTTTA
>KK112391.1:93786-104539 GCA_000611955.2 Stegodyphus mimosarum
AAATATATATATATATATATGTATATATATACGTGTGTGTGTGTAATAAAACTGAAAGTTAAAGTGCGTTAAGAAATTGAAGAAAATAATGTGTGGTATAAGCAGCAGTACAAGCAAATGTTGATTTATATAAAAAACTATGGAAAAGAATGTGAATAGGATAACTAAATTATGTGAATGTGAATAAGATAATTATACTATTAGAATGTGAATAGGAGATTTTTGTGTTTTCGGAAACATACTTATGCAGGTCTGCAGTAAAACAACTATCAGAATATGAAGCAAATGAGTCAATTTGGTGAACTGAAAAATACAAGCTGGAAACAATAAATAAGAGAGGAATAAATCGTTTGAAAACAGAAGTCGTCTATCATGCGCTGTCTCATCGGATTGGGGGTAAAACATGATATATAATCAGTCATTAGCATTGACGTTTTGAACGGTACAGCTTGAACCTTATGTCATTTAGAAAATTAAGCATAATCAACAAAAATGTCAATATATTATTGTTATATTCTTCTCCTCTATGCGACTTACAAAATAGTGCAAAATGAAACAAGACGTACAAAATTT
This sequence comes from Stegodyphus mimosarum, assembly GCA_000611955.2. NCBI lineage: Eukaryota > Metazoa > Arthropoda > Arachnida > Araneae > Eresidae > Stegodyphus > Stegodyphus mimosarum. The sequence continues at coordinate 94,360 of KK112391.1, forward strand.
GATGAAAAATAACGGATAAATTTATAGCTATAAAAATAATAAGTTTGCTGATTGATGCAAATATGTGCATGTAAAAGCGAGGCACAAAAGGTTTTTGCACACAGTATTAAAGCTAAGTACAAAAGCAGTTTGCTTTAGTACATTGAATAACATAAACTCGAAAGGAAACAAGAAAAAAAATATTATTATCATTTAAAAAAATTTAATTGAGAAATAAGCAATATAATTACAGATGGGCAGATTGGTTCCACAATATGATAATTACAACGTAAGTACATATTATAAATCTTGAATACATATAGTTATAAATCTTGAAAGAAATCAATTATGCTAGCTAACAACCCAACAATTTCTTCAGTAATACTAAACAATTATGACAATAATCACTGAAACCTCTTTTCCTTTGTGCTATCGGAATCCACAATTAAATTTTAAAAAAGTGAATTTAATTTGAAACACAAGTAAACAAATTACTTGACAATCTGAAAAATGCGAATTATCATGTACCATCTCGATGATGATATTACCATTTTTTATGTTTCCCTCTTCGAAATAAACCTTATAGCCTCTAGACATTTAATTTCGAAATATCTGACAAAATAATTAACTGTTTAGTATAAAATTAAATTTTGGGCAACATTTGCCTTTACGACATTACAACCATGCATCAGAATAATCATGCTTCTTTTAAATCTTCTTTACAAGTAGTTGCACTTCGCCTGCTTTGAACAACTGCAGTAACAGAACGTATATTAATATATTAAAGCCTCTAATGATGACCATTTCTGAAAACGGACAATATTTCTGAGAATACTCATGAATAATAGTAATGAACATCATTGGTAAGCTAACCTTTACAACTTCAAATTTTTACATTTGTTTTCCTTACACCTGCTCCGCTCCTCCAGTAAGAAAAGACTTGATTTGTTACTAACTCCATCTACCTATAACAGGATTTTGTAAAAAATTAGGAAGTCTCACAAAAAATAAACTACATGTACATAAAAATAACTAATTTTTACAAAGATAACAGACATTATGAAAAGCAAATAATATGCGTTTCTAAAACCCTAATTTAATAGTTATTCATAAAATAGGAATTAAAAAAGGCTTTTGCATTCTCCAATAATTAGTACGCAAGTTTGAAAACCTTTACTTGCAACGAAACTAGTTCTCCTTTAAGAAAGAAAATTTTGACCGTTAAAGGCTAGATAAAATAAACCACTAAATATCGATTGCAAGCTAAAATGTTGTTGTGACTTATGCTTGTCTGTTAATAATATCGGAACTAGTCTTCGAGTTTTGTCGTGGCAAGCAGAGCAGGATTGAATCTGTCGTTGGCATGGCCTTGAGAATCTTGTGGACAGCTCTGTAATCTCTGTATACTCTGTATTCTTTTTTCCGTTCCTATTTTTGAGGGAAAATATTCCGAAGGATCGATACAAGGTTTCCTAATCTTCCCGTTATTACCAGATTACTATAGAGAACTTAAGGCTTGACATGTGTTTGCAGCATGGGGATCGCCCCATGCCGCAAAGGTACTATAGATTTAGCAAACATCTAAGCCTTCTCCAGGCTTCGAACCCGGAACCAGCGGTAATGCATCTAGCAACGGTAAGCACTACACTGATCGGGAAGGCATAAACCTGAATAACAGAGCTATTATTAAGTTGAATTTTACATCAAATCGATAAATCATATTGAAATTTCTAATGAAAAATAATCTGGTTCATAATCCAATGACGAATTATAATTCTGGTTCAAATAAGAATTTTAATTCCAACGAAATATGAAATTAGAATAAATTCTGAAAGGTTTCAAAACGTTTTATGGTAAAAATGTAAATAGAATTCATAAAATTATCAATTTTATTTTAATAATTAATCTTTCCTTCTTTACGAAAGTATTATAATTACAGACAACTGGTAATCGAAACTCTCTCAGCTGTCAATGCTTTTACAGAAGGCTAACTGATATCCATTTTCTTTATGTGCGTAATCATCACGACATTTATGGAAGTGAAAGAGCTTTTTCTTAGATAGATTAAATTTACCCATTAACATCAAAATTAGCACTTCAAAAAGTAGCTGTAATGTCTTTTATTATAACAAAATTTTACCTAAGTGAAATTAAGTTGTAAGGTAATAAAAAATTCTTTCCTTCAATTAACCATAGATTACATTCCAAGCTCTTCTTTACAAATTTCAAAGTAGCCTAATTTTTATCTTATCACTTTAAATTTATAAATTACCTATTTAGTTCTGATCTAAAAGGTAACTTGCGTGCGTGCTCTAAAAATTGTGCAGCATTTAATTCAGGATGTTTCTCATCCTGATTTAATGAAAATTTAATGTTCCACTTCTTAAGTGGATCATTTTAATTTTCTGCTATTGATGGCCGTAGATAATGCTTTCAGAAAGATTTAAGAAATGCTAGATGTAAGTTGTCCAGAGTGAACTTATTTGCTTTTTTTTTTAATCTAGACGGCTGTTCTCTATTTTCTTTTTGTTTTATTAATATACGTAATGTTTCATTAACTTTCTTTTGTAAACTCCGTGCTGTACATTTATTATGTACGGGGAGTTTAAGTGTGTTAAAGTAAAAAAGAAGCTTTTTCCTGTGGTACATCGCCTCAGAAAGATGGAACCACTTTAATAAAATAGCCTGTTACGCAATTTTACTGTCATTCAGCAAACTATTTCGGCCGGGAAACTAGAACTCAAGGTAACGGAATTAGTCTTGTCAAAATCTGATTGCACGATTTCCTTTCCTAAGATTAAATTTGAACTTAAGTCAATATGGAACTTGAAAAGTATTAATGGCAGAAGCCACGATAGAAGATCCATGAAGAGAAATAAAAAAATGAATGAAGAAAAATGATGAATATTTTGAAAAGCGTTCCTTCGAGATATTTAATAACAGTTTTTGTTGTTGTAAATTTAAGTGTTTTTTTTTAAATAAAACTTTACAAAATATTCCTAGAATTTATACCCGTCACTCTGGAGAATTGTCCTTAAACCTTTAAAATCCAAACAAAACTGATTTAAGTCGTAGCGTCGCCTATACCAGCGTTCCTCAAATTGTGGCCAGCGGAACACAAGAAGTCTTCGAAACCTGCCTTTGTGATCGTTCTAGATTTGCAAAAACGTACTGTTATTTGTAAACGAAATTAGAAAGTGTTTGTCATTTCTTGCTGACCGCATAGGAATAAGTACACTGGCATATCTTTCTCAAAGACCAATGAAATCAAAAGTTCAGTGTATTTCTAAACATTGTCAAATTAAATCTCTGTATAAAAGGTAATTCTTTGACTGTTCTTAATGCTCTTGAGAAATTAAAAGAGTTTGAGATGAAACTTGGTGTTGCGTAGCGATATCTTAAATTTAAATTAATAGGTTAGGTTATTCAATCATGGCAAAGCACTCGAGGGCTATCTGCCTATAAATAATAAATAATAATAAATCTGCCTTAAATTAATAAACATTTACATCAATGCGAGTGGACTGCTAACTTTTATTTTTGTCATTTCAACTTTAGAACACAACACAGAAAAAAAAATAAAGCGTGGAAGTTACAGTTAGCGTTTGCAAGAATGCAAAAACAAAGGTGCGAACTGCGTGTTGCGAAATGATATCATATACAGGCAGACGACTCTGGTGGCCGAAACATTCAGCCCGGCGTTGAAACATTTAATCTAATGTTTCTATGTTTATCAATCTAATGTTGAAACGTTTCAAATCTAAATACCCTTTCCAAAATGAAATTGTTATTACAAAATGAAACAACATTAAATTATGCAAAAAATGTCACTAAAATATGCACAAGACAACGTAATATGAAATTATGAAATGAAACTAAATTGTTCTCACAACAGATGCACAGAAGCCTTGATACAATTCAGAAACTTAATTATATTTAAGCAAAGTTATAATGCTTTACGAGAAAAAAAAACTTAATCACTGATAGTCAAAATACTAAGTGTGTGAATTCGCCTTTTGAAAACTCCATTAGCAGTTTTGAGCTTCGCGATACGAACAATATTATCTGAGCTAGGAAAAACTTCCAGCACTCTTCCTAATTTCCATCGTAGCGGGTGTGAATTGTCTTCCTTTATGATAACTAAATTATTAATCATTAAATTAGGTTGCACTTTAACCCATTTTGAACGTCGTTGCAAATTAGAAATGTATTCATTGGACCATCTTTTCCAAAACCTTTGAAACATTTTCTCAACAAGCTTCCAGCGTTGTAATATGGGAATTTTTTGATCGTGTAAACTTTCTTCAGGTAAGGCAGTTAGCGGGGTACCAATTAAGAAATGGCCTGGCTAAGTGCAGAAAATTCTGCTGGATCTTTAGACATTGGACACAAAGGTCGCGAATTTAAACAAGCTTCAGTTGGAGCTAGCAATGTCGTAAATTCTTCTTGCGTTAGAAGTTCTTCACCTATGGTTTGCTTGAGATGTAATGGATTCCAATGTAACTTTATAGATTTGACTGCAGCTTTCCATAATCCTCCGAAATGTGGCGCTGCGGGAGGGTTAAATATCCTCTTAATACCTCCAGTAGAGCAATATTTATTAACCAATTCATTTTCATTCAAAGAATTTATTACTCTTTTCACTTCCTTATCTGCAGCAATAAAATTTGTGCCACAATCGCTGTGCACTTCTATTGGTTTCCCTCTTCGAGGTATATGGCGCTTCAAAGCGGCAATAAACGATTCTGATGTTAGAATACTTACTAATTCAATATGTATAGCTCTTGTAGTAAAACACACGAGTACACAAATGTAGCATTTCGTTGATTTTACTCCTCGACCTTGCCTGGGCTTCATTTGAAAGGGATCGGCGTAGTCAATTCCAACTTTGGAGAAAGCCTTTGACAGAACGACTCTAGACGATGGTAAGTCAGACATTATCTGGGTAGATGTTTTAGCACGTACACGATGACATTTCACACATTTCCAAACCTGTTGTCTTATAACTGACCTAGCGCGGATTATCCAATATTCTCTTCTAATTACCGATGGCAATAGCAGGGGGCCAGCATGAAGACGAGATTCAGGAAAATGATTCACTATAATCTGGGTCAAATGATGTTTCTTGCGTAACAAAATAGGGTATTTTCTGTCCTGCGCGATGTTGGCTGTTCATAATCTTCCTCCGACGCATATAAGTCCATTCTTATTGATAAAGGGGTTCAAAGAAAGGATCTTACTGTTTGAGTTTAATGATTTGCTCTCCTTCAGAAGATTATATTCATTCAAAAACTCATCGCTTTGAACTACTCTAACAATTGCATTTCCAGCGTATTGCAATTCTTCGGTTTTAAAGTAACTCTTAATCCTTGTTGCGGTAGATTTATCTGAATTATTCGTAAACCGAAAACACCATGTGATGATTCGTTTAAGTTTCAAGAATGATGAAAATTCATTAAGGACTGGAATTTGCCAAGAGACTGTTCCAATGGAAGAAGAAACATTTTTCTGTTGTTCTTTTAAAGACTCTTCTGAAAATGGTAAGTTTATAGAAAAATAAATATTATTAGAATTAAGCCATTGAGGACCTGCCCACCATAAGTCATGAGTAGAAAGTTTTGAAGGCAAAAGACTTCTTGATGCGCAATCAGCTGGATTTTTTTCCCCTTTCATGTGATTCCAATGCTATGATGGTAAGACTGATTGAATTTCTGAAACGCGGTGGGCTACGAAAGTTTGCCAGCGTGTGGGTTCTAATTGTATCCATGACAAAACTATCATTGAATCATTCCATGCGTAAATATTGCCAATATGAATTTGCAAGGAATTGTGCCCAGCTTGAGCCAAATGCACTAATAGAACGACAGAGCAGCGTTCTAAACGTCGAATAGAAATTACTTGCAGGGGAGCTACACGGGTCTTTGATGTTAGTAGCTGAACCGAAACTGAATTATTTGAAGACTAAATAAATCACTGCGGCGTAAGCTTTCTCTGATGCTTCACAGAAACAATGAAGTTCTACATTTGTAGCTTTGGGCAATAACACTCTTCTAGGAATATGAATGCATTCAAGATTTGCGACATCTTCACAATAGATTTTCCATATTTCATTGATTTTATCTGGCAAGGGATCATCCCATGAGATTTGTAATTTCCATATATCTTGAAGCAAGATTTTTGCTGCAACTATAAAAGGTGCTTGACAACCAAGTGCATCAAAGATTTTCGAAATACGAGTAGAAGACAAAGTCATTCTTTTAGTAGAATGCTTTCTGTTGTCAAGATTTTCAAAGTGACAAGTAAACTCATCTTGCGTTGGATACCACTCCAGACCCAATAATTTTATTGATTTAGTATCAACCACTGCACATGAAGAATTATAATTCTGAACATTCAACGCAGTTTTTATCTACCGTGTCTGAACCAAATAGGATCAATATAACAATTATGTAATATCATCACAGGTAATTAAGCTTCTTCGTCAATTGTTAGTTGTTTGAGTACGCGAGTAGCCAAATATGAAGCTGAAGTAGTGCCATACGTAACTGTGCACAGCCTGTAAGTTTTAATCGGCTTCGATGGATCATCTCTCCACAATATTTTTTGGTAATCGCGATCTTCATCATGAATTTGAACTTGTCTATACATTTTCAATAAGTCGCTAGTAATGGCTATGGAATAGCATCTAAACCTCAAAAGAAAGTACCTAAGTCGTCTTATACCTTGGAACCATTCATAAGCGTGTCATTAAGCGATATCCATGATGTAGTTTTGCCACTAGCATTGAAAACGACGCGTAGTTTTGTGGTAAGAATCGATTCCTTCAGCACGTGATGATGGGGTATATAATAATGAAAATTTACATTATCTAGATTATCATCGGATAATTATTCCATGTGCCCACGTGATAAATATTCGGACATGAGAAGTCTTTATATTGTTGATATACTTCAGGAGTTTTTATTAGTTTTTGTTCCAGTTGCGAAATGCTGATGGTCTGGAATTACCTAACTCATTTCTTTTAGGCTTGAATGGCAATTTTACTGAGTAACGACCATTTTCACTATGGACGTGATTTTCCACGAAATGGTTTTTATATAATCTTTCCTCTTTAGTTAAAGGTTTCGATGTGGGAATTTGTTCCAAATCCCAAAATGATTTAACTAATTCCTCCGTGTTTACGTTTAGCGTACTGAAACTGGTTTGGGAATTCAAAATATGTAGGTCCAGCAATTACCCATCCTAACTTAGAACAAAATGCAAATGGAAGATTTTGCCATTTTTTATTACCTCTCCATTGATTAAAGTAAGGAATACGTTAACTTCTAGCAAAATATCAATTTCTCCCGATTCATGAAATGTAGGATCTGTTAAAGTTAAATCTTGGAAGCTTTCATATAAATTAAAAGGTAATGTTACGTTTGGAATGTTTCCTGTAATTTTGTCTGTTATGTAAGAGTATGCAGAAATTCTATAACTAGTATTAAAATGAGGTGTAAACAATAAGTCGACCTCTCCAGTAGTAGTTGGGAGTTGTATTGAAAGTACCTCAGCATGACACTAATATCTTCGAATCCTTTATGCTGAATCCTAAATTGATAGCTGTTTCCTAACGAATGAATGATTTTTCACTACCTGAATCTAGTAAACATCTACAACTTATGAATTCATTTTTTGAGTTTTGAATCTTAATTAAAGCAGTACACAAAAGTACATGACTACGTTTACCATTAGCATAAGCTCCAAAATGGTGATCTTCATACTTGTTTGCACAAACAGTTGGAGAAACATCAGTCAAGTTGTTTTCTGTTTTTATTTTCGATTTCGGAACAAACTCTTGTGTTTCCAGTGAAGGGATATTAGATGCATTTTTTGGTTTGAAATTATTTTTTAAATCCAAAATGCTAGGATGATGCTTAAAACAATGTTTACAAGTATTTGCACTCTTACACATTTTAACTTTATAGACATTAGACAAGCCATTAAAACAAAGCTTATTAGTCTTAACAAACTCTATTCGTTTTTGCACTGGTAAGTTTAAAAAATTACAACACTTGCGTAAAAAATTATCTTCTTTCCAAAATAAGCAAGTAGAAATAGTAATCAGAGAAGTAACCCTATTATGCACTGGTTTATCTGATTTATGCGTTTTACTAATTAAAGGTTTACAGTTCTGTAATATTCTAGCGTAATTCTTCAAAAATTCTGTCAAGTCATTCAACTTTGGTATTTTGTCTTTTTTTAATTGACGCTCCCACCACAACTTTGTCAAAACATCAAGCTTTTGCAAAATAATATATATCAACAAAGTATCACTAAAATTAGCTATCCTTTGATCTAATATTTCCAATGAGCGAGTTATTTCGTTTACATTATCTACTAAGTTTAACATCGAGGATGCAGATTCCGTTTGTGTTTGTGAAACGTTAAGATATAAAGCAAATATCTGTTCTCTTTTATTAAATTTAAATAAATTTCTTTATTATTCTTTATCTGCTCTCTTTTAATAAAAGCAAATATCTGTTCTCTTTTATTAGAAAATCTTTCTTCTAGTAAATTCCAAGCAATACTGAAATTTTGATCAGCTATGGGAATTAACTGAATAATGCGATAAGCATCCTTTTTCAAGGAACTCTTTAAATATTGTAATTTTTGAGCTCCAGAAAGATTTGAATTGTTGCGAATACTAGCGTTAAATTAATCTTTAAATGTTATCCATTCTATTAAATTTCCGCTAAATGTGGGTAAAGATAATTTTGGTATCTTTAAACTCTCAGAGACTGGTTCAGGTACGACAGGTTTGTCGCCATTTGCATTTACGACCTTGTCGATTTTTAACTTACGAATAATTTTTAAGTGAAAAACAGGTTTGTCGCTATTTGCATTTACGACCTTGTAAATTTTTAACTTACGAATAATTTTTAAGTGAACTTCCTCAATTTACTCAGTTTTCTCTAAGATAGCCTGTTCTTCCTCAACGAAAGTGCCTATTTTTATCATCATCACAATTTGTATAAATTTCACTAAACAGAGATTTTAAATCTTCCTTAAAGATTTTACATTTTTCTAAGATTAAATGAAGCTTCAGCATTATCTAAGTTATCATAATCTATTTTCTCGATGAATTTCGTTAACTATGATTTGAAAACTCGCTTACGTTTTTTTACTATATCTGACATTTTGAAAATATTCAAAATTCTCGATTTTGCTAATACTTTAATCCCAATAAAGCAGCAATAAAGAAATGTCAGATGCAATTAAAATGCGTTAAAGTTTTCACTCACCTCGTACACTGTATCCATTGCGTAACTCTTGAGAATTCTAAACCGAAAGTGTATTATCAACAACATCATGAAGACGTAGAATTCTTTTTCACAAGCGCACCTTTTTCTCGAAGCTCCGGCGAATGATGACCAAATTATGTTGCGTAGATATATCTTAAATTTAAATTAATAAACATAAGAATACATCAATGCGAGTGGACTGCTAATTTTTATTTTTGCGATTTCACCTTTAGAACTCAACACAGCAAAAAAATAAAGCATGAAAGTTACAGTTAGGGTTTGCAAGAAAGCAAAAACAAAAATGCGAATTGTGCATTGAGAAATGATCTCACACACAGGCAGACGACTCTGGTAACCGAAACACTTGGTTTGTGGATTATTGTGTAAAATAGAAAATTTTTCATTATTTCCAATCATAGAATCGTAGAAATATTAAGTAGGAATCGTAGAATTTTTAGTAAAATTATATCGTAATTAGAAATGAATTATGAATGCCATAGGTTCGTATGTCTACCTTTCGGAGTTCACAATTTGAAACTTGTTTTTCAAATGGTAAATATAAAAAAAATCATAGTTTCTTGATCTTTTTCATTGCAGTTTTTTAAACAGTACGTAATTGAATGAAAGAGAACAATTAATTGAGCTCTCTAATGGCACAGGACTTAAAATGAAATTCCAACTAGAAAGTATGGCTAATTTCTGGATCTCATTACCAGTAAAAAAGAAAAGTAGTGATTTACGCTATAGTGTTTTAAAATTATAATTCAGTTTACTTCTTTTATAGGTTGGAGCATTCATCAGTAACTCAAATAAAAAGATAGGACTCAAATCTATTTGATGTACAGTGTCTCACTAAAGTGATGGGACACTTGTGCTTTACAAAAGGAAACCGTAATAAAATAAATTAAAAAAAACAT
>KK112392.1:0-15664 GCA_000611955.2 Stegodyphus mimosarum
TTCGGGTTTTACCCCAATCTGAAAATAGCCACTTGTAAGATCTAATGTAGACATATACTTTGTAGAGGTAATATTTCGGATTATCTCTTCCATTATCGGCAAAGAATATACAGGATATTTTGTGACGGCATTTAGCCTTCTGTAATCTATAGAAAAACGCCACCGCTTCTGGTGCGTAATACGATAATCATTATTTTTCTTGCATAAGACTACTGGGCTAGCATAACTGCTAGAAATCTGAGTAATTATTTTATTTTTCAACGTTTCCTTAATATGATATTCAATAATTTCTTCTTTTACCTTATCGAAGCGATAAGGCTTTTGCCTTACTGGTTGGGCGTCCCCTGTTTCTATTTCATGATTCGTTACCTGCGTGAAACCCGGTACATCGCTAAATAAATTTGAAAACTCACTTCCCAGTGCTTGCAGCTTTTCTTTCTCTTGTGCCGGTAAGAGTTGTAACTCCATTTGCGGGAGCTAATCATTCTTTTTATCCACTGGCTGCATCGATAACGTCAAGTTGCCTCCCTGAAAATCTATCTTCGCTTCTGCCAATCTAAAAAAATCCACACCGAGAATAATACACGTTTGCAGGTTTCGCACAATATAAAATAAAATATTTATCTGCTCGTCGTTGATACGCACAAAAAGTGAAACTTTTCCTAGGCATCTACACTTCTCTCCTTCGGCGCTATGACATTCGTGTCTCTTGCACTAAAAGTTCTATAACGGCGAAAGTGCTTCTTGAAAAATTTTTCAGAGATAATGTTGCTTTGCGCTCCTGTATCAAAAAGAGGGGTCGCCGGTGTGTTGTTAAATAAGACTTCAATCTTCGGTAAAATTAAATTTTTTACGACCACGGTGTTTAAACTAATTGTGGAAGGATTTTGCGAGGCTTCAGACTTCTTCACCTTCCTAGAAGACATCCATCTTAGTTTAAATCCTTCTTCTTATTCTGGTTACCTTCTGCATCTTTGCCCATTTTTCGTTTAAAATCTCGTCGTTCGCCGCTCGACTTATGAGATCCATCTTTCTTCGGCCATTGCTTCGCCTTGTTCCCGTAATTCTGATGTTGCTTTTGTTCCGATCTTGGCGTGTTCAACTGACTTCTTCGCTCAAATTTGCGACGTCGTTCATTGTCTGCAATTCTTCGACTTTCAAATTGTACGGCGAGCTAGAATAATTTATCCAAAGTCGCTGGGTTTCTGAGCTCGATAAAATCTTGAATATGGGGCAGTAGCCTAGGAAGTATAATTTGACTGATTTCAGGATCCGGGCGACTTCCATACAAAAGCTTGAAAACTTGAATTTTTTTCAAGATAAAATTTGACAAATCTTCTATCTTTTCTTCGTAACGACTAAAACGTTCCGCTTCCAGTCTGGCTCGATCTCGCACGACAGGAAATGCTTTCACCAAAGAATTTTTAAAATTTTCGTAAGTGTATGTGGGGCTTCCCGGTTCCTCCAAAAGATTCTTTCCAATACACTTGAACCAATTTAGCGCTTGGCCCTTCAAAGCGCTGGTGGCAAGAGTGACTTTCTGAAATTCGTGGACTGGGTATAACATGAAGTGGGCGTCCAATTTTTCCAGGAAATTAATTACGGCTGACTTGCCGTCAAAACTTGCCGCGGGCTTCATGGCTGCCCGCATGGTTTGTACAATGTAGCCAAATCCTTCTAGGGCAGGAGGTGATATCTCAGAGTTCTGTACAGGTACTGCAGGTATTTCAGGTTCCTCTTCTTGTCTTTCAGGCCATCCTCTCATTTTTCTTTGTCGGACGCCAGTGTCAGGACTGAGTGTTCTGTGTATACTTTTGGCGAACATATTCGTGAAGTAGTTAAAGTCCTGATCTTGAACAGGGAGCTGAATGCAGCCATGTTCTGTGGTAGAATACTGTGGTTGAGTGATAGAATAACTGCACGTAAGAAGGATTTAAAATCCTCTTTTATTAAACTACTATTATCTACAGCCACTTCCCAACTCGGGAGAGATAACAGAAAATAATGACCGCACTTGGGTCTAACTTGAACAATCAAATAATTTCAAAAAACGTTAAATAGAAATTAAGTAGTCGTTGCTCATAGAGCTATAAACGCGAGGTTGGCCTCTATGCTAAACGATCAATGGTGCGTAGCAAGATTTAGCTAATACTAACGCACTTGGATTATTTCAATAAGTAATAGCGTAACAGCGCTAAGGATTAGAATTTAAATGCTAACTAGTCAGGTGGACGTCGAACAGAGCAGCAGTGATCTGAGACTAAAAGCTCTCTCACACAGAGAAGTTTCTTGCTAATCTTTAAATACCAAAACTTGGCTCCAGTTCAAATTAGCATACAGTTGAAACGCGCGCTCATTCTAACGGGAAGTTGAAATAAGAACTGACAGGAAAGAGAAAATTAACATAAAAATGTGTTAGTTTAAACTAAAACCTTACAAGTGTATCTCGTAAAATTGGCAAGACAGGTTGCTAGTTTTGGAGCTTGCAGCCACAGAGCCGTATATTCTAGAGAGAAATCTCTTTCTCTCAACAGTGAAGTCTCATATCAAAATATGTGAATTTTGGCACACGTGATAGAAATGAAGTACCAGCGTGATTTTCAAGTCTTTTTTAGACTATATTTGATTAATCTTCCCACGCCCTTCCGTGCCATATCAACGCCTCCTAATTATCTGTGGGTCTTTTGCCGCACCCTGAAAGCCTCAAACGCCCACAAGGGGGCGTTATCGCCCAAGTTGGGAACCTATGTTCTAAATGGTCTGCTAAAATGTGCGCCTTTATCTGCGTTGGTAGTGCAAATTTTTGTATCCATGCAGACAGGCCACTTCATGCATGGTTTTCTCTTCAGTATTTTAGTGAAATTCCATAGCGAACCGTCACCGGGGTGCAAACTTAATATCTTTTCCTTCCATATCTCATTTCGATAATCTTCAATTTCCTTCTTAATAACCCTATTGAGCTTATTTAACTCTTTTTTGACTTAAGGCGACCAGATGAGGTGCCATCATCCGGAGGTGAAATGAGATCTAAATAAGAGGGAGTGAGACTAGGCAATGCAAGTCACATGACGTATGCAAGTAATGTGATTGGTTCTTCAGTCCTATGAGGAGATTTGAGTAAAATAACTTTTTAAATATCAAATATGCATTTAAAGATGAGAAATATATACAATAATAGCTAGTAGATATGATCCTTTAGCTTCTTCAGTAATTTCAATGACTTATTGATATGTTAAATATCAGAAATCATTAGATAATTGAGTAGATGGGCGGAGACATCACGTGAAGTGCTGTGTCCAATCAGTGAAGACTTTCAGGAGTTTGAAAATTTCTCGAAGTTAACGATTAGTACTGTACAAGTGATTATTAAAAATAGTAAATAAGTAAATAAAACTTGAAAATTTCTTGGTTAAATAATAAGAAAGCGAAAAACAAAGTCCTATCTTTGCAAGAGATTATTAGCACAAAGTACCTATCTTTGCAAGTAGAATATATACACACACAATCTTGAGTAACACTAATGATGCGAAGTTTACGATAAATAATATAATACAATATGTACATCACCACCATAACGCATTATGGTGGATAGTTCGAGGTCTTTTAACAGTATATTCTTCAGTAGGATCATACTCTGTGAGGTTTTTGATAGCTGTATATGGAGAATTTTTCATCTTTTCAAAGAAATTATGTGCACTTATGAGAATTTGATGATGTATGGGTTAGATATTGAGATCATTATGAATTTGAGCATTTCTAATATACCATGGTTCGTTTACTATATTTCTGAGGATTTTATTTTGTAGAACATTAATCTTTTGCCTTTCAGTTTTACCGGCAGTAGCCCAGGCAGGACCGCATGTAGGATGATTGGCCGAATGAGAGTAATATATAAGGTTCTCTTCGTTCGCAGATTTAATTTTGTCAGCGATCAGATAGCTATTTAGTAGTTGTTAGTTTACTTTCATCGCTGTAAGGGTATCATAGAAGGTTAGTGCTTCGGCTTTAGTTGGTAGCACCGTAAAACATCCTTGTGTACCTTGCAGTAGTGCTCTCTGAGCATTACTTTTGCTTGTGATTTCACTTTTCAGTGCATCATGATTGAGAAACTGCTAGATTTTATGGAGGTTCTCATCACTGAGCTTGAAAAGCTTCCTGATGATTCACCTCCACTCACTAATAAAGAGCAACTGGAACTACGAATACTTAAAGGATTCCGTACAACAATAAACCAAACGATAATTGGAGCAAGGAAAAATGATGAAACGGTTACTGGAAACCAGCCGTCGAACCCTGGAATGAAGGACCTTCCTGAACACAACCCGAATGATGACCCTATGCAAATAGGTGAAGAAAGAAACAGCTGCAAGTACCCGTTGAACCCTATTGCAGAATACACAGTTCCTCCAGCCAACCGATATTCATTTGCGGACGAAGGCACACCACTTGATGTTGACAGTTCCGAAGATGACAAAAATTCGGAATTTAAAATTTAAAAACCAAGACGAAAACCAGCAAACGCAGAGTCCCAGCCGCGGTCACCTCGAAAACTGGAGTCCAGGACAAGCCCGCCCATCCACTGCAGACTGAACAAGATTCGCCAGAGCTGATTGTAGCAGACTCGCAACAACCAATCAGAGACAACGTAGTCCCTGGCCCAGCTGACGACACCCAAGCCCGACCACGACGTTAAACGCAGGAAAATCAGCTAAGAGAACGCCAATTAGTGTCAAAGACAATAGGCATAATTGGTACGACCTAATGAAAATTTTAAAAGCTAACAACATATACTGCGGAAATGATTCGAGATGGAATCAAAATACTGGACCCAAACCCACCATCTACAGACAGATGACGAAGGTACTAAAATATAAAGAAGTATATTTCAACTCTTTCCGCCTTCCTAAAAGCAAATATCTCAAGCTGATTATCACAAGTCTTCCTAGCTATATCAAGGTGGAAGACATGCAAAATGAACTGATAGAACTTGGCTTCCAAGTTGAATCTGTGCACCAGTTAACCAGAAGGAGGAATGCTGAAATCACCAAACTCCCACTATTTCTGGTTACACTTCCAAGAACTCCACGACCTAATGAGCTTAACCATGTGCAGTGTCTCCTGCGCATGAAAATTAAGGTAGAAGCCTGCAAACGACGAGCTGGGCCCCTGCAATGCTACAGATGCCAGGGGTTCCATCACACGCAGAGTACCTGCAACCACGAACCCCGTTGTGTGACAGGCGGGGAAAATCATCAGTGCTATCAGTGTACCGAGACCGCAATGACCTCGCTCCTTCACCAACTGTCAGAAGAATCATACTTTGAACTTCAGGGGTTGCGAAAAGGTCCAAAATTGAAGAAATTCCCAAAATTAAGTCCTATGCAGACCGGTTCGTTAAGAACAAATCCTACCCCAGGTGCGCTATCCGGAGGAATATCCCCAGTTGACCTCACGGAAGCAAAGCCAGTGCTAAAAAGGCCGACTGATCTGGTGTCCATAATAAAGGAATCAGGAGTTACACAACTTTCCAAAACTAAGGACTTACTTCACATAAAAAGCAAATTGGACAAGTAACTAATGGATCAATACACCATTAAATGTGCTCCTATTCGTACTATGATCTAGAAAGCTTCTGGCCTCCGCAGCAGGTTAATAGAATTGCAAACCTTTTTAATAGATCATGATATTGAGATCGCAATCATCTCGGAAACGAATGCGTTCCCTGGACAAAGACCGAACATTCCTAATTATGTGCCCTACAGATGTGACAGACTTACTCATAGAGGAGGTGATGTTATGCTTTACTTCAAAAGAAACATTCAATCCTGTCTCATCACGGAAAAGCGTAATCCTGGATACGAACTTGTAACTGCCTGTGCATCGCTACCAAAGATATGAACTTGTAACTGCCTGCGCATCACTACCAAATATAGAAAATATCTACTTTACAGCAGTTTATAATGCACCTAATAACAAACTCACATCTGAGTTGCTTAACGAACTCTTGCCTGAGGATATCGACAAGCAATTTGAATCTGTTACGATGCAAAATAAGGCCTTAACAGAAACTCTTTTGTGGGATCCAGGAGATTTTTTTCCCAGAGAAGGTAGATTCGGGGAAATAGGATTTCGGCGTCGATACAAAGCCAAATCCAATCACTTTTAAGATTTAGGGGTTGTCATAGTATCATCAGACAGTCGGTCCCAAAAGTATTTACACACCGGAACCTCATTCAGATCCATTTTTTAGGGTTTGACGAGAACAGGTTGGTTCGACAAGGAATAGTCTATATTTGAATCCGTTACTATGCAAAATATTTTTTAAGATCCAAAATATTTGTAAGATTTCCAAGAGAGCCGTTACGAAACAAAATATTTTTTAAGAGCCAAAAATATTTTTAAAATCAGTAGCATTGTTTCCAAGAGACCACCCATTATATTCAGGTGAAGACGATGTTACATCTTCAAGAGCACACGCTGATCTGAACGGAAACGCCAACTGTTTATAATGTCCTTAGACATTATAAAAATTAACTGTTTTTCAATGTTAACCTATAGAACAAGCTTGTAAACAAAGGTATGACCTTGAACATGTTTGTAAACAACCTTGAACAAGTTTGGAAACGAAATATGTTCAAGTTCATTCAGTTGATTTTTATAATGTCTAAAGACATTATAAAAATTAACATAAAGTTTTTTTTTTTAAATATATCTTTTCAAATCTTTCTCTGATAAATATTTTCCCACTCAGTTTCAGTTTAACATTCTCCCTTTCGAATGGAATTGCCTATATATATATAAACAGTTGGCTTTTCTGTTCAGATCAGTGTGTGCTCTTGAAGATGCAACATTCTCGATTTATTCATAGCAGGTAAGTTATTTTTTGAAATTCTCTTTAACATGGATAGATGTAGCTTTTATGTTTCTTTTGGAATCTGAAGCGAATAAGATTCATTTTTTTGGATTTCAAGAATTTATGTTTTTAGCAGTTCTGTTCGAACATGATTGCATATATTTATGATACTTTTGGAAAACCCACCTCTTCAAACATGATTGTGTATATTTATGATACTTTCGAAATGAATTACCTATCTATATAAAGAATATCCGTTCAGATCAGCTTTTGAAGATTCTGGATAAGTTGGGGTTTTCGATAAAACTCTTTTGAAGTCAACATAATTCTTTTGCGGACCAACTTTACTCTCTCCTCCTTCAAAACATTTCTTCAGAAAAATGGAATACCTTTGGAACTCAGGCAGAAACTTACTCAGGCAGAGCAGCAGACTGATGGGCCTGCATGAGGCAGGATTTCCAGGTTTTAAAATCGTTTTAACAAATGCCGTTTTCCAGTCGTTGGGAGAAATGCCAGGGAAGAATGATGCTGAATAGCTTTGTCATTAGGAAGACTATCTTGATCGCGAAGAGTTCAACCATCTTGTTGGTGACTTGATCCAAGCCCGGGCTTTTTTAGTCTTCAGTTTCTTTATATAAAAAAGGAACTTCAGACGGGCGACCTGCAACAATTTTGTTAGTGTGTGGGTTTGTAGTGTAGTTGTCGTGAAAAATCAGAAACAGTGCGTTCAAGTGTCGTATCGTGTATGTTGTTTATGCAAAACTGTGATTCTAACTTTGCTCTATTTGCTTGCCTTTTCATTTATGTTGCCTCATTTTTCGCCGTTTGGGCAGAAAGACTTAGAGGTTACAAAAGAAGGCTATTTTGTCTATGTGAAATTCAGTTCTTTTATCTGGCAACATCACGGCACATTTTGTTTGGTTTCATTCGGTTTTGAATGTGAAGCGCTGAAATGCGTTTTGTTATGGAAAGTTGAAGTTTTTGAAATTGCTACATTTGAAAATAATTAATAAGTAAATTTCCGTGCAGAATGTTAAATTTAATTATTCTGACTTTGCTTCCATTTATGCGTGTTATTTATGGTTACGCTAATGAAAATGGGTTTTGTGATGCTCATAAACAGAACTGTGATATTACAAGTAATGAAATATGATTTGATTTTTTTAATTGTCATCAGAGGCGAATTTATGAGGTCGCGATCCCGAGGGCCTCACTTTCCAAGGCACTGCAAATCACTATTTAATCTATAAAAAATAGTAAACATAGCTTGTGTCTTAAGATATGGAACCCAACTTCGTAAATTCGCCACTGATTGCTGTGTAGGTAATACATTTTAATGTTCATTGTTTAAAAAAATTAATATTTCATTTTTCATTGTGGTATTTTCCTCCTCTAGATAATCCTGCCTTTAAATGGAAGAAAATAAATGCTATTATAAACAGAACGCTTACTAGCTATGAAGAATGTTCATCAGATTCGTGTGCTTGTTTTTTAAGGTAACTTTTCAGTTTGTAACAATAATCATAAAATTTCATTTTAAGAAAGTTCTTGTACCATTATTTTGGAGGCCGGCATGTGCCATGAAATAAGACTTAATTAGTAAATATACTTGTTGAAGTAAAAGGTTTGATAAATTTTAACTGGTTATATTCTGTGTGAATGGGCTTATATAATAAATTAGACTAATAATTCAAAAGTATATATTCGAAAATCTAAATAAATTTCAAATCTCGTCATCGGTTTCAACAACTTTTTAACAATTGTTATATCTTACATAAAGACAAATAAATAATAAGCATAGAATGACACTAATATCTGCAGCCTACATAACTTTTTTGAGACAGTTTTATTTTTTTATATATGCATTACTGACATTTGAATGTTTTGAAATAGGAAAATTACTGCCTTTTCAATTTATTGGTTACAGTTTCAAAAGTAGAAAACATTCTTTCAGACCATCTGTTGAAACTCGTATTGAATTTAGCATTTCAATAATATCTCTTTCTTTTTGCCACATGCATTCTTTCACGAAAGATATTCACGTCCACCATTCAAGTGTGGTCACATGCCTCATTTTCAAAGAAGGGTTCTGCAGAAAAGTTGGAGCTCAAATTATAAATTTCAATATAATGCTGAGCAAAGCACTGTCCATTTTTCCTTTTAGTTCAAAGTGCATTTGACTGCCTAGTAAGGCTTCAACTTTATATTTTGATGGTAAAATATGCGCTAAAAAGGGTACTGATGACAGTAGTTATTCATATAATGCTTTAAATAATTGTATACATGTTTTATCAAGATTTTTTAAGCTTTTTTTAAGACTTTTTTAAACTTAAGCAGCTTCAACAATGCTGCATTTATCCTTTTGGATCTTATTCAAAGTGGCTTCAAAAGAAGTAAGAAATCTGCATTTTATTTGACTGACGATGTATTAAGAACTTTTGACTGAATATTCTTATCTATTTCATCTCATTTCTCTTGTACTATTAGTGGGAAAATTAGCCCAGTTCTTTATAAAATTTTCAAGAGAACTACATATTGAGTTCCGACATATTTCAGACAATATATTTAAACTGTCTGTTTCTAGTGGATTTTTTAAATTTGGCTTGGGCAAGCTGGTGATTTCAGAAATATTGTATAAGCTAAATAACATGTCCGTGATAGTCGATATATGTAAATCCTTAGCCGCAAAATTAAGTTTTGGGGCTGAATAACAATAAGAGATAAGCTGAAAACTGCTCTAATTCTTTTCTTATTTTTGCCATATTTCCTGCAGTGTCAGTTATAAAATTACAGGCTTTGTATTTGCAGAATTGGTTTCAGTATTTTTAATGACAGTGATAGCAAACTTAAGTAAATTTTCACTTATATGTGGTGTTAATGATCTGTCAGAAATTAACACTAATTGCTATAGAAAATTCATTAACGGAAATAGTGATGCTTCTAAAGTGAAAAAAAAAAATTGTCATTTTTTTAGAAATTTACTGTTGAATTAAACTATTAAAATGCATTTTAATTTAACAAAGAGTTAAATTGAAAAGTAAGGAAATTTTACTCATGCAATAGTTTAAATACATCTGTTAATTCATTAAATTCAAAGGAATAAATGCAAAGTCCGAGATCCGGACTCGTCGGGACTTCGGCAATTCCGGATTTGGGATTTTTCCAGATATTTGATCATCAATTTAAATCTAGTAACTTGGAATGCAGAAATTATAAAATTAAAAATATGAAATCGTGATTTATGAAATAATGAGCATTTATGATCTAAAATGTATCAAAATTTACAAAAAAAAAAAAAATCTTAATGTTTATTTGTTTACTTTATTAAACATTTCTTTTAACATAAGTTGTTTCATTTTTTGTGTTAATACTATATCTTTAGTTCTATAAACAGCTCTGATCCCAGTTCTGGGTTTATGTGAATAACATATCAGTTATTTTTCACTCAAATAGCACTAAATGTAATCTTTTGGCCTATGAGCTTCATTAACAAAATCTGTTTTTAGCATATGAAAATAAATTTTTGTTAAATATTTCCTCGTCAGCATTTCTTAGTGCATTTAAGTTAAATCTGTAATCATTGCCAAGTATAATGTCAGCAGAAAAGGTTGTCATACTCTCTGTTATTCAATTGCTAATAGGGGGGAAAAAATGTTTAAACATCACTGCATGAGTCATTACTCAAGTTGTCATATGTTGATAAACATGCGGTGATGAAAGCAAAGTAAAATAAATAATTCACTAGGTCGGCATCAGAGGTATAAAATACCAGTAGATGTAAAATCAACAATATATCTATGGTAAAATGTTTTGGTTTGAAATGTATGCCAAGCAAATACGGAGCCAAATAATTGATGTTACAAATTTATGGTAAAATGATTCTCTCCACAAGAAGAGGTATCTTATGTAGTGCCTAAGTGAAATTAAAAGTCAGGGCTCTCCACATGTTTTATTATAGGAGGAAAAAATCAAATGTGCATGCGCAAAGCATACAAAAACAAAAAAAATTGTTTAAGGTTTTGAGGTCCAGATTTTAGATTATTCCGGCTATTCGACACCAGGATCTCGGAATTTATACTGTACTTGAAAAAACTATCATTTCTATTTATTTAGAAGCACTTGAATGATTTTTTATATTAGTCCTTAAACATTTATTTAGATACACTTTTATTATGAAAATATGCATTAACTTTATGTTATATAAAGAATAAAACTGGAATTTTTGCAAAGAGAAAACTGTTTAGAAAACTTTGCAATAATAATGTAACACTGATTAATGGTTGGTTTGAAAATAATTTTATACATTGTGTTCATTTTATACATACAGGCTCAGTAATATTTAAAGTCATTTGGTTTATTAGATAATGAAAATATTGTACTGATTGGAAACAATTGTTGAGCTCATATTTTATTTAAAGTTTTAATAAAGAAAAGCATCTCCATCTTAGTCTTTCTTCCAAATTGTACAACCATCATTCAGCCAATGGATATCGAAGTATTCCACTCACTGAAATACATTTATAAATAAACCTTTTTATGATTTACACATTTGAATATGGCATCCTGTTGCTGAATATGATTATGAGATTTTTATCACTGCCTCAGATTCTGTTAGAAAGAAGCTTGATATTTTGAAAAACAGCATGTTGCAATTAATCACTGGTAACACAAATTGGAGACAGATTTGGAGCCTGTAAGTGAAAGGTGTCAAAGGAGTGCCATGAATGTTGTTGAAAAAATCTTAAGCAGAAAAGAAATTTTTTTAATTACTATAGGCCAGCAAGTGAAAGACTAAAGACTCATAAATCCAGTTATAGTATATTTAAGAGTGCCCTTTGGATTATCACAAAGTGGTTGTTTCATTTATCGTAACCTGAGTAGTTGGATGTTATGGAAACCCTATTATGACACAATTTATTACGTGATTGCCATGAATTTGAATGATGGGAAAAGATCTGTAAGGGCTCGTATGTTGGATGTTGATTAGGAAGTATTTTGTGATTTTACACAGTAAAATGGCTGAATGTGGTAAGATTAATTTGAATTTCTGTACGATTTAGAACAAAAGGGGGAAAAGCATTAATTGTCTAGTGTGTAAATGAAGGTTTACGTAGTAGCCATTATAAGTATCCTGTTTGTAGGAAGGAAACACGTATGATCGAACGTCGGAGGATACAGGTACTACAGAGGATATTTTTTACTCTTATTTTTGTGAATTTATGTCGCGACGCCAGTATACAGATTCTAGTTCAGATAATTTTAGGAAGTTTTTTGATGCTGTTAAGGAATTTTGTTTGACTGAAGACATGGACATTCCCAAATAAGGTTAATGAGTATTTCCTTTGTTTAGTGCTGTGATAAATTTCCTTTTTAATGTTATTTCATTGTTTGATTTAAAATGTGGTTTATTGAGGCTCTAGTGTAGAACTGGCTGCTCCTTTGACTTTTTAAATGAAACTAGATCGACGTGTACATGGAAAAAGTCAAGGCAGTGCGCAATGCCAAATATGTGCAATTCTCTGATTTTTTTTTTTTTTTTTAATTGATCGATGTGTACATGAATACCGAGTTTGCGCAGTTCTTTGACTTGTTATTTTGGCTTTGTGTAGCTGTGCTTTTTGGCGCAAAAATCTGACTACTGACTTTAAACTTCTGATAACATTGATTACTTTAGCTATTTTCAATAATAAAGAGTTACACCTGAGCTCTATTAAGGGGCTGTTTGACTTTATAAACAACGTCGGCAACCCAAACTAATGGAGCTAGGAAGCATTGGGTTTGGTATGTTTGGCACAAAATGCTTTTTAACAGAGGTGTGTGATACCTGACAAACTCGTCCTCAAGAAGGAGAAGTAGGTTATATTATTTGAATGTGCCAAAACACATAAGGACTATCTGCCTAAGGAGAGATGCCTTTGGTGAGGACTTTCTAACAGAAACCTGCTTGAATTCGTATTACACATGGTCGCTTTCTTCATTGACCCTCCTTTCATTTTTCTCTATAATATACAGTGTATAATATAATCATGATAAAAATAATTGCACATAAATAACTTAAGAATTAGACCAGGAATACGAACCTAAGTTTTGAAAAATGGTTAATTAGATTTAAATGTTATTATTTTTAATTTTACAAATATAAGGTTTTTCGGAAATAAAACCACAGATTGTAATTGCACAAAAGTTTGATTTTAATTGATATGATGGCTTTGTTTAATGTATTGATGCAATTTTTTTAATACATGGCATAAAATTGCTTAACATAATAATCAGCTCACCTTGTTCAAAAACATTTAATGTTTCTTGTTTTCTGTAGTAAATTATTGACTTAGATAAAGCCTACTTCTTCTAGATAAGCAGAGGGAAAAGTTAATAATATTGGTTCAGTAACAGCTTTTATTATGAGATATTTCTCTTAGTTGACTTTAAATTCCAAAACATATCCATGTGCTATGAATAAGACGTATGCTTGAACATCCTCCTTGAATGCAATGAACTTTTCTCACATCATAATATCAAGATCAGACATATTACAGTTAGACAGTTCAATGAGTCATGCTGGCATATTCAACAGTGTCTTGGAAGTGAATATTGAAATTTTCTTTTAAATTTTACAAGTGACTTGTATATAACAAAGTATCTTTTGAAGAAGTACAGTCCTTTTGAATAATGAACAGTCACATTAAGTTATCAACGTATGGAATTCTTTTCGATTCAGTGTTGATGTTAACAAGTCAGTTTTAGAGTGAAAACCGAAAATAATCTCTAAGATAAGCTTCTAGTTTTAATGAGATTGATGTCCCTCCATTGCAGTTATTCAGCCGAGTAAAATGTATGCTTTTTTAATTTTATTAATTATGTCTCCAAAGAGTTGTCAGCTTTTTAGAAATGGCTATAAAATGCTTCAAACAGTTATTCCAGAAAGCCTGTGTACCTGTGGGTGAAGAAGCAAATTGTTATAATTTTCATCATTATGGTTGCATGGTTATGCAAGAAAGACAGTAATTTAAAGCTTTAGCTCCCCCCTACTGCTTTGATGCATAGTATTAAAACAATGTGAAACTCTTCCTGAATATTTTTGACCTTCATAAGAAGCTGCAGTAATGTTGAATGGAAGAAATTCTCTAAATTCTAAATTCTCTCCTGATGTGTATGTTTCAAAAGGCTTTGTGCAAAAAAAAAGCTTCTATTTCTTCTTTAGCATCACTATGATAACTTAATTAGATTGTAAGGTTTTAGTTAAACTAAGCAAGTTTTATTTTAATTTAAATCTTTCTATCTCTTCTCTGTTTCAACTTCCCGTCAGAAGAAGCGCGCGTTTTCAGCTTATGCTAATTTGAAGTACAGCCAAGTACTATTTAAACCAGAGGTAGAAACCTCTTAGTGTGAGAGAGCTCTTAGTCTTGAATCACGGTCATTCTGTTCGACGTTCGCCTGACCAGCTAGCAGCTAAAATTATAAGACATAGTGCTTACTACGTGATTGCATATTGAAATAAATTGAAGTGCGCTAGTATTAGTATTTCTTGCTACGCACCATTTAGTTAGAGGCCAACTCCGCGATTTAGCTCTGTGAGCAAGGATTTACTTAAATTTATATTTAGCTTAGTTTAAATTTATCTGATTGTTCATTTAGGCCCAAGTGTGGTCTTTTACTTTCTGTATCCCTCCCGAGTTGGGAAGTGTGTAAATAATATTGCTTTAATAAAAGAGGATTTTAAATCCCTTTCAAGTGCAGTTATTCTCGAGCACAGTATCTACACCAGAACACAGCTGATTTCAGCTCCCTGTTCTAGATCAGGACTTTAAGGAGTTACTTCAAAAATGTTTGCCAAAAATACTCACAGAACATTCAGTCCTGACAGTGGTGCCCGAACAAAAATAAGAGGATGGCCTCAAAGACAAGAAGACGAACCTGAGATACCTGCTGTACCTGTCCAGAATCCTGAGATAGCACCTCCTGGCTTAGAAGGATTTGGCTACATCGTACAAACCATGCAAGCAGCCATGAAGCCAGCGGCAAGTTTTGATGGCAAGACAGCCGTAATTAATTTCCTGGAAAAGCTAGACTCCCACTTCATGCTATATCCAGTTCACGAATTTCAGAAATTCGCTCTCACTGCCAGCACTTTGAAGGGCCAAGCGCTAAGTTGGTTCAAGTGCATTGGAAAGAATCTCCCGGGGGAACCAGGAAGCCCCACATATACGTATGAAAATTTCAAGAATTCCTTGGTAAAAGCATTTCCTCTGGTACGAGACCGAGCCAGACTGGAAGCGGAACTTTTTAGTCGATATCAAGAAAAAATAGAAGATTTGTCTAATTTTATTTTGAGAAAAATTCAAGTTTTCAAGCTTTTGTATGGAAGTCGCCCGGATCCTGAAATTATTCAAATTATACTTCGTAGGCTACTGCCCCAAGTTCAAGATTTCATCGAGCTAAGAAACCCAACGACATTAGACAGATTATTTGAGCTCGCAGTACAGTTTGAAAGCCGAAGAACAGCCGACAATGAGCGACGACGCCAATTTGAGCGAAGAAGTCAGTGGAGTTCGCCAAGACCCCAGCAGAAGCAAAATCAAAGTTACGGGAATAAGGCGAAGCAATGGCCGAAGAAAGATGTGTCTCCTAAATCGAGCGGCGAACGAAGGGAATTCAATAGAAGAACAAGCAAAGATTCCGAGGGCAACCAGAATAAGAAGAATTTAAACTAAGATGGATTTCTTCAAGGAAGGTGAAGAAGTCCGAAGCAGCGCAAAACCCTTCCAAAATCAATTTAAACACCGTGGTCGTGAAGAATTTGAGTTTACCGAA
>KK112392.1:22150-50519 GCA_000611955.2 Stegodyphus mimosarum
TCGTCCGTCCACTGCTTCCAAACGCGCATCACTGTGCTGCTGTTACGCTGCACACGAGAGGCTACTGCACGATACGACAATCCAGCTTCACGAAGGCCGATGATTCTCCCTCGTTCAAACTCTGTAAGTTGTTCAAATCTCGCTCTCTTTCGTCGACGAGGCATAAGTACAGATTGAGTTAACGTTTACCACTAGCAGATAACCACCGATAACCATACACGCCTCGCTACAGCCGTCTATTTATTCGGATCCATCAGCCGTTCGGAGGGCGCTGCTCAGCATACGC
The DNA here is from genome assembly GCA_000611955.2 of Stegodyphus mimosarum. Classification (NCBI taxonomy): domain Eukaryota; kingdom Metazoa; phylum Arthropoda; class Arachnida; order Araneae; family Eresidae; genus Stegodyphus; species Stegodyphus mimosarum. Next base: position 22,437 of record KK112392.1, read on the forward strand.
ATGCGCTACGGATTTGCAATTCTAATCATTTGCATATCATGCGCTACTTTGCATTTCCTGAAAATTTCAGCTCACTCGCGTAAGTCCTTCATGGTGTTGCAATTTTCACAAACGTGAGTGTATTATTTCCAATTGGTCCAGAGAACAGAAATTGGAATTCAATCCTAATAAATCTAAAATTATGGTTATTAAAAGAAAGCAAATCAGCTATTCAGTCCAACAGTTGTACTTGGATAATACCTTACTCGAAACGGTGAATGAAATTAAATATTTAGGCGTTATTCTTGATCATAAATTTTGCTGGAAAAATCATATTATGTATTTATCCAATAAGTGTGAAAATATACTTAGAGGACTTAATCGTGTCTCTTGCAATTTTGGTTTAAAATCTAATGTTATTGATATGATTTATAAGCAGGGTATTGTCTCCTTTATTTGCTATGCATCTAGAGTGTGGGGAACAGCTTTAGAAAAGAAGATTAATTCCCGTATACTTCGCAGAATTCAAAGGAGAATTTTACTAAGAGTTGTGTGTGGATACAGAACAATTAGTTATGAAGCCTGTTTCATAATTTCAGGATTTCCTCCGATTGACCTTCATGTTTTAAATGATAAAAAGTTTAAAGATACCATCAGCAAATTTATGTTCGATACCAAGGTGTTGTTTGAAGATCTTCCTCATCCTGCCGATCGTTTGCCAATTCAAATTACGATTGATGACAATTCTGTTGATGATAATTTCCCTGTTGTGTGTTATACAGATGGCAGTAAAATTAATAATCGAGTTGGATTAGCTTATGTCGTTTTCCATCAGGGTTTGAACTGGAATATAAACTCTTTAGAATCCCCAATGAATGCAGTGTTTTCCAAGCCGAATTACTTTGCATTAGTGAGTCAATTAAGTGGATATCTAACAACTATTCGTTAAGTGCCAAATTTCTTATTCGCACTGATTCCCTTTCATCTTTATATTCACTTAGGAATATCTTCTCATGTAACAAATTAATTGTCACTTCTCATGCCCTTCTTAAAGACCTTAATAACAAAGGTGTTGATGTTATCTTTTCTCATGTACGTGGCCATACTGACAATCTAGGAAATGAAAGAGCTGATTGTTTGGCAAAACAAGCTACAAATCTTCAAGTAATTACTCCAATGATACTGCCCAAGTCATTTTTCAAGAACAAAAGTAGGGATGATACAATACTCAAGTGGAATGAACTATACGGGAATTCTACTAATGCCTCCTTAACTAAACTATATTTTCCTTCCATTCCTCACAGATTGAATAATAAACACTTTCTCTGTAATCTTGAAATTACTCAATTTCTAACTGGACATGGTAAATTCAATTCTTATCTGAAGAGATTTAGATTATCTAGTACAGACTTGTGTTCATGCAGCTTCGGGGGAGTACAAAATGTCGAACATTTGTTGTTCTGTTCAAAGCTCAAGGAAGGACGAAAAGAACTCATTTCTATGTTAAAATCTGTGAATATTACATTTCCTCCCCCTCTTCATGTATTTGTCCAAGATAAAATGGCTTTCTTTTTCTTCTGTAAATTTATCTCTTACATGTCATCTGTGAATTTGTAAGTTTTTTTTTATTATTATTTTATGTTGTTATTGTATTTGGTTTCTTTTACTTACCTTTGTAAGCCTTGTGTAATACTATGTGGTGCACAAGGAATTTAAAATTTTCCATAAAAAAAAAGTGTTAAATAGGCTCTCCACCAAATACACTTAAAGTGTTAGACATAAAGCTAGTGAGAACCTCAGGTTTAGCTGGTTATAGAGCGTCTTTTGAGGTCTCGTATGTCAAGTTCTAACTAATGTTAGTCGATCGTAGGTGGAAGATTTGAACACCCCTGAACACAGAAAACCCGCAATGACGGTTTGCTTTTCATCCAACACCGGTGAGAGAGCATTGGGGGAAGAATTTAATTGTGCTTGAATGATAATGTTTGTGTGCGAATTTACACAGGCAAGAATAAAGAATTGTACCTAGAAATTTACTGTTATTATGTTGTACTAAAATTCCTTTCCTTCCAGATTTTGCTGGAAGGAGTAAGACTTAGATGAAAGAAAAATGTTGAAGACTGTTGTTCAAGCAAAATTTCGTCTATAAAAACTTTTCACAAACAGATATTGCCTTGTAAGAGTTGGCCTAAGTTTAGAAGAGTTAAATTTTAACTATTTGTTTAGAATTGCGAGTTTCAACATGGTCCGTTTGGACCACAGTAGTTTAACTACCGCAATTCTGGAGGGAAGTATGTAAGGTTTTAGTTAAACTAACAAAGTTTTATTTTAATTTAAATCTTTCTATCTCTTCTCTGTTTCAACTTCCCGTCAGAAGAAGCGTGCGTTTTCTACTTATGCTAATTTGAAGTACAGCCAAGTACTATTTAAACCAGAGGTAGAAACCTCTTAGTGTGAGAGAGCTTTTAGTCTGGGATCACGGTCATTCTGTTCGAGGTTCGCCTGACCAGCTAGCAGCTAAAATTATAAGACAGTGCTTACTACGTGATTGCATATTGAAATAAATTGAAGTGCGCTAGTATTAGTATTTCTTGCTACGCACCATTTAGTTAGAGGCCAACTCCGCGATTTAGCTCTGTGAGCACGGCTTTACTTAAATTTATATTTAGCTTAGTTTAAATTTATCTGATTGTTAAGTTAGGCCCAAGTGTGGTCTTTTACTTTCTGTATCCCTTCCGAGTTGGGAAGTGTGTAAATAATATTGCTTTAATAAAAGAGGATTTTAAATCCCTTTCAAGTGCAGTTATTCTCCAGCACAGTATCTACACCAGAACACAGCTGATTTCAGCTCCCTGTTCCAGATCAGGACTTTAAGGAGTTACTTCAAAAATGTTTGCCAAAAATACTCACAGAACATTCAGTCCTGACAAGATCATTAAAACTTTGTTCTTACTAAAAGACAATTCATCCAGCTGTATGGCAAATTTATCAATCCTTAATTCATAGATCAGTTGTAGTTCAATAATTTTTGCCATTTCATCTCTATCGTATTCAACAATATTGTTATTAAACAGCAGATTTTGTAAAATTGGATTTGGAGTAATTTTCAGGACTATAGTTGTTACTTTCAAACTACTGATACTAATAAATTTTCACCAACTGTGTATGGATACCTAATTTTGTAATTAAATAGGAAATGTTATATGAACCTTGGCCTCCTCTTTCATAATTGTTAGATGTTGATGTGTCAAAAGTGATTTAATTACTCTCTCTGAATGCATCAAAAATTTATCTTTGAGATTTCTAAAAGCACTCCAAACTGTTTTCTTTCTGTATATGGATTCTTGTTAAATGGTCTTCCATTTTTAATGTTTTCATTGCATAATTGTTATTTCTGCAAATGAGGCATAAACGTAATGTTACATTTCCTGATTGATAACAAAATAAAACTGGGCATTAAATACTCTTTAGAATATTATCAGCAAACTGGGCATTAAATACTCTTTAGAATATTATCAGCACTTTCTTTTTACATGTCATATTGTTAATTTCTAAGAATGTATAAACGTATATGTCAAAATTTAGGAATGGAAGCATTAAAACTGTTATCCTTTTTATAATGGTGTGCAAGTTCATGTAGTAAAGCTGACAGCTACTGATATACTATGAACATGATTGTATCACTGTTCTGTGATTGCTGGTAACTCTTCTACTGTGCACTTTTATTTTGTAGAGCAGCACTTTTCCACAAAGGACATAGTAACACTAAGGAAAGGTGTCTCCTCCTGTGGTATGGGGAGGAGAAAGCTTCTAGAGCAGCAATTAGCTTGTAGAGTTCTTGTCATATGTAAAGTGCTTATGGATGACATAATTACCATTTGACCACAATTTGGCTTTACAAGTTTCAATGGCTGGCATGGGAGAAAGAATAGATTTTGCTGTGCTGCATTAGTTTTGCCATCTTTATATTTTTTGGTTGCTTTCTTGTGTCCCTGTATTTTACTTTTTATGTTGCACTTATTGCAAAAAAAAATTTATTTATTTTTTAAATATAAAAAAAAATATATTAAATAATTTTAGTTTATTTTTCCCATATATTTATTTTATATGATTTAGATATGATAACTTTATATCAATCAACAATTAATTATAAATTTTATTATTGTTATTATTCTCTCTGTGTGTGTGTGTAAGTAATAGTAGCTTGATTATGCTGATCTATTGCTGATGTATATTCAGCTATCAACTCCTTGATCATCATTGACCCTTTTAAAATTTCATTGGCCCCTAAGGAGTTGATACTGGGAATCCATGGTTTAGATCGTGCAGTTTAAAAATGGCTTTCGCTATCTTGAGAAACTATCCAGCATTTTGCATCAGATGATAATTATAAGGGTTTTTTTAGACTGACTGCTAAATTTGGAACTTTTGCAGGACCAGGCATTGATGATCAGTATCCTGAAGCAATTATCTCATTTCTCATAAACTGTTCAAAGTCTCAGAATAAACATTATAAAAGCATACATTATTCTTATTAATCATGAAAATAATGAATGATGTCAGTAATTTAAAAGAATTCATAAAGCTGTTATGAATCTAAAATTAACTCTAGTAAAATAAAATAGAAGAATTCACAACTGAAAATGAGTATAAATTTCACAAATTACCCAAGGAAAACTAACAAACTCTGAAGTGATATGTGTATAAAATAGATTACTACAGGAAAGTAATTATAAAAAAGGAAAATGGTAAAGAACTCATCAATGTGATAGAAGGAAAATAAAAGCAATTTTTAATGTTTATTTTCTGAACGTCTAAAGGTATTAAACATTAAAAAAAAAATACAAGCATTAAATTTTTTATTAAGGCGCAAAATAAAAATAAATTATTTTTGGGATTGTGGTTGCAGAGGCTGGCAGGAAAACTGCATGATAAAATACCTAACAGTATAAGGAAGGCTAAAATTGTTTTGGAGACTATATAGTAGAGTTGAAGCTGAAGATTATTAGCAGAGTTGGTGTGAACAAACTTTCAGCTCAGTGAATGGTATTTTCACAAGATCTTTGACTGTACGACATGTTGCAAATATAATGGCAGTCTCTTTAAATGGAAAACCTTTAAAAGAATTCAATCTTAAATTTCATGTAAGACTTTTTTTCAAAAATCACGAGGCCTTAGAAACTCCTAGAAGATCAGGTGAAAATATATAATAATATGACATAAAGAGTGCCAAATGTTTAAATGTACTGATTGTTTTGTGTAATTTCTTTGATATTTTGTAGCCGTTTTTAATGTTTTTGTTTAAGTGTTTTCTTATTCAGGTACAGTTATCTCTGTTTATGAAAAGTAGAACATTTAATCAGAATTTTATTTTTTTTATTTTATTTCTATTTATTTATTTATTTTTTGTTTAAGGGATGAAGTGTGAACTCTTTGTTAGCCTTTTTATAGATTATGTGGTATTATAAATTTTACATTTGAAATGATTGCAACTAATTCTTTTTTTTTTAAATTTTTTAAGTTTCTGAAAAGAGACAGAATGTTGTACATTTTTCGTCATACTTCTTAGATTTGGTTTTAACAATATTCCTACCAGTACCTGAGACATAATATCACTGAACTCTAATACTTTGACTTGGGCTCAGATCCCAGCAACCAAGCTGGCTGGGTTTAACCATTTTAACCAACTTTGAACTGGCTATTTAAGTGCTGCATGGGCATTTTTGTGATTTCCCCTTGTGTAATGTGAATATGAGCCAGTCTTCTTGGGAAAACCCTGTACAAAGGATCCCTTTACTCTAATCAAATATGACAAACCAAACTCAGTATTAAAAATGATGAATTCCTATTTTTGTAATGTAATTTACTTTCATGTGCTTATAAGCAGCGAAGTTCTTACATATGATGCAGATACATTATGTCTAGTAACCTTTAAAATAAATGGTGAAATTACCTTTTCCCTCTGAAATGTGAGCTATATTTTCTTAGCCTTTCTTTGGACACTGTCTTATCAACACTCTTCATTTTGTTGGGAATGTTCTGCTATAAATCTTATTTGCTTGCATGTCCTAGTGCACAGCACAATGCATATCATTCTGTATTCCTAGCTGTTTGTATAAGTAAATGGCTAAAAGTATGGAATGTGTTCATCTTTGTTTTCAGGATGGGGAAGAATATATTCAGCATTTATTGTAAAGATGTCAGGACTGAGTGTTCTGTGTGTATGTTTTGCAAACATTATGAAGTAACTTACTAAAGTCCTGATCTGGAACAGGGAGCTGAAAATGAGCTTTGTTCTGGTGTAGATACTGTGCTGGAGAATAACTGCACTTGAAAGGGATCTAAAATCCTCTTTTATTAAAGCAATATTATTTACACACTTCCCAACTCGGGAGGGATACAGAAAGTAAAAGACCACACTAGGGCCTAACTTAACAATCAGATAAATTTAAACTAAGCTAAATATAAATTTAAGTAAATCCTTGCTCACAGAGCTAAATCGCGGAGTTGGCCTCTAACTAAATGGTGCGTAGCAAGAAATACTAATACTAGCGCACTTCAATTTATTTCAATATGCAATCACGTAGTAAGCACTATGGCTTATAATTTTAGCTGCTAGCTGGTCAGGCGAACGTCGAACAGAATAACCGTGATCCGAGACTAAAAGCTCTCTCACACTAAGAGGTTTCTACCTCTGGTTTAAATAGTACTTGGCTCTACTTCAAATTAGCATAAGCTGAAAACGCGCGCTTCTTCTGACGGGAAGGTGAAACAGAGAAGAGATAGAAAGATTTAAATTAAAATAAAACTTTGTTAGTTTAACTAAAACCTTACAAAGATTCGTAATTTCTTGTAGATATGCTGCATTTAGATACACTCACGTTTGTGAAAATTGCAACACCAAGAAGGAATCGTCATAATTGAATGCAATTTAATACACAGTTGAGTGGTAGTGGTACAAATAAATGATTAAATGTTCAAAGCAAACAAACAAGAACAAGAGATCAGAATCAGTATTTTGTGTGGTCACCACGCGCCGCAATAAGTGCTGCTACACGACGTGGCATGGAGTCAAACAAAGTTTGAATGTCTGACTGAGGAAGAGCATTCCATATCGTTTGTACGCGTACCCAAAGTTCGTCTGCAGACGCAACAGGACGAGGATCACGAGCAAGACGCCGACCAATGACATCCCACACATGTTCAATTGGCGACATATCCGGGGAACACGCAGGCCAAGGAAGAAGCTGTACCTGCTGCGCTGCAAAGAAGGATTTAACAATCCGAGCAGTATGAGGGCGGGCATTGTCCTGTTGAAATACAGCGCCTGGCAAGCTTTGAAGGAAGGGAACAGCTTCGGGCTGTAGAACTTCACGGATATACCGGTTGCTGTTCAGATTGCCCACAATTCGTAGCAATTGAGATCGTCTATGATATGCTATGGCGCCCCAGACCATAACTCCGGGTGTTCGTCCACTGTGGCGTTCGATAATGCACTCCGGAAGGTGGCGTTCACCGGCATAGCGTCTGACACGAATGCGGCCATCATGGTACCACAAATTAAAGCGGGATTCGTCAGAAAACACGACATGCTGCCAATCAGCACGCCAGTCTCTATGCTGATTGGCCCATTGTAGCCGCAGGCGGCGATGGTCGTGCGTTAGGGGGATCCTGTATAAAGGAGTCCGTGCGCGCAGTCCACACTGCAGCAGACGTCTACGAATTGATGAAGCACACAATGAAACACCTGTAGCTATTGACCACAGTGCTGCCAATTGTCTAGAGGAAGCTGTACGGTCCGTCCGCGCCATGCGGACCAGGTGTCTATCATCGCGAGCTGACGTCACATTTCGGGGTCCACTCCCGGATTTCCGAGTTGTCCGACACTCGTCCGTCCACTGCTTCCAAACGCGCATCACTGTGCTGCTGTTACGCTGCACACGAGAGGCTACTGCACGATACGACAATCCAGCTTCACGAAGGCCGATGATTCTCCCTCGTTCAAACTCTGTAAGTTGTTCAAATCTCGCTCTCTTTCGTCGACGAGGCATAAGTACAGATTGAGTTAACGTTTACTACTAGCAGATAACCACCGATAACCATACACGCCTCGCTACAGCCGTCTATTTATTCGGATCCATCAGCCGTTCAGAGGGCGCTGCTCAGCATACGCATGCGCTACGGATTTGCAGTTCTAATCATTTGCATATCATGCGCTACTTTGCATTTCCTGAAAATTTCAGCTCACTCGCGTAAGTCCTTCATGGTGTTGCAATTTTCACAAACGTGAGTGTATAAGGAAACGTTTCTAAAGTTGTATATGAAACCTCTTACATTAATGTAGATGTGAAAAAAGATTTTTCATAATTTTGAAAGCTAATTTACTGTTTATAAGTTTCTGCATTTCTTGTATTATGAATATCTATAAATTCTTGTCTTTTACTATAATAGTTATTTATTTGTATAAAATTTTTAATAATTTTTTTAATTATTTAAAGTGTTATAGATGAAGATCTTCAGCCATTTGAAAAAGGTATCACAAAACAAGATATTTTTGAGAGCAAAAGCAGAGGTATCCATTATCAAGTAATAAAGCATGAATTATATCGTGAAAATGAATGCATGTTCCCTTTCAGGTATTTGTCCTATTATTTACTTATATCTGAGTTAACTTTCATGATATATATATATATATATATATAAAGTCTTTGAACTGTTACTGGCTTTTATTCCTTGCTAATATTAAAATGTTTCTCCTGTTTCCATAAAAATTTTTAAAAGAGATCATCAAGCACTCCACTTTAACATTTTTTTAGCTAATGGGTTGCAAAATGATTTTTGGTGGATTAATGAAATTATTTTTACTGAAAGGTGTCATTTGACTTGATGTGAAACATTTTGAAGCCTACTTTATTTGATTTCTTTCTTTAATTAGATCCATGTTTCTGAAACCATTCATTAAAAAAAAATAATTTACACAGTTGTTTTGGAAGTACTCATTAAATGTTTTATATTGACCCAGTGGCCAAGTGCATAAAACAGCCGAATATTAATAGTTCTTCCTTGGCTTGGTTCCCAGCAACTGTACTGCCAGAATAATTTTCCTGTGTACAGTGTGAATATGAAGGAAAGAAGCCTTCTGTACTTTGCCGTAATGAATTAATATATCTATATTTTGTACTAGTATCCTAAAATTCAATGAGTTACATATAAAGGAGTTGTAAAGCAAAGAATTTTTTCAGAAAATTAAACTAAATAATTTTATAATATATTTTGGAGTCAGTTGTGTAATCATCTTTATCATATGCTTTTCACCACCTAGTAGGTAAATTTTCAATTTCGCATCTGTTAAACTAAGATTTTTTATCAAGTTTGTAAATTTCATTTTTGAATTCTTCCATATCTCAAAACTTTTTTTCCACTCAAAAAATATAACAACCTGAATAAATAAATGGTAATTAGAAGGTGTGATATCACACATATAATATGGGTGAGGTAACACCTTCCATCCCAGTTTTTTGATTTTATCCAGAGTCCTTGCAGAGTGTGATCTTGCATTGCCATTCTGTATGCCTTTTCTGTTAACAAGGATGGATCAGATACTTTTCAGTCAGTGCTTGGTTTACTCGATCCAGTTGTTAATTTTAAAAGTCTTTAGTTGTAGTTTAACCTGATTCTGGAGTCTCAAAAAGGAATTATATCCCGAGTATTCCACCAGAAAGACAACAGTAACTAATGTAATAGTAATAGTTGTTGCTAACGGGTTTAATTGAGAGAGAGAGCCTTTATCTTTTATGTTTAGAATTGTCATATAGGACCTCTTTGTTATCTCCAGCACCACACAATCAAGAAATGCTTCTGCATTTTGAATGATTTGTTTTGTTTTCTTCCAATAGAAAATAAGGAACCGAAATACTACTTCTTTTAATTTTACCAATCTGCTTCAAATGTTCTTGAATGTTTTGAGGTGAGTTAAACTTCTTTGTTCATTTGACAAGGATCTGCTTCACTTCTGTGTGTAAAGCATTGTTTTCAAAAGATACTGGTCTTCCTGAACAAAGTGAATCACACACATTAAAATTACGAGACTTGAACCTAGCAAACCACCCAGGACATTTACAAACAGCTAATGTGATCAGATAAACCCCAAAGCTTCAAACTTCTTTTTGGATTTTTTTTCTTTTAGCAAGGAAAAAATGCCAATTTTTTCCAAAATTTATTTAAGTCCACAATTAATGCATGATAGAGAAAATAGCAAATTTAAAGTTTTTCTTGATTAAAGGAAGATTTTACATGCTTTTTTATTATTTTAAGTTTGCTGAAGCTTCTTTCATCCTAGCAGTAGTTAGTGCCAGCATTAAAAATATCTTTAACCGAATTTTGAAATTCAGATGCAATTGAACTAACCTGTATGGATGGATGAATTATCATTAAAAGAAATAGCTTTTAGTGTTCAGAATTATTGAAATAGCATAGTTTTTACAACTAGATACTTTTCATGAAATTTCCGGAGTATTTATATATGGTTGCCTTCTCTACTGCTGTGAAAAAAGTCGTAGAGTGCTGTCCCACCCATATATAATGAATGAAAAGTTTCAGTTCTTTGAGTTAGTGAAAATGTGTAGCAGGAGAGAGTCCATTGAGGTATTAATGTAAATCCCCACAATTGTGTAAATATAAACAAACTTTGATTCAGAAAGTATTAGACGTAAATAACTGATGGAATAGAGTGGTAGATTATTCTCATTTGTCGTTTTGGTGCAATCTGGCCAAAAGAGAAAGTTTAGGAATTTAATTGCTGGTAAAGCATCAGTCATCACTTGCATAAGACGCTGTGGATTCATTTTGTTTTAAAGTCAGCTTGAAACAAGGTGAGTGATACAGTTCCTATTTGCATGCTGTTTATCTATCAGAATTAAAATGAGTCTTGAAGAAATGGTTCAATGAAATAGGAAAATTATTGTTTCAAACCACTGTTACAAAATTAATTAAGAAAATAGAAGATGAATTACCAAATGAAAGTCCGAATGTAGAACTGTTGCAAGAATCATTTGTGGTGTTAATCGAGAGAGAAGCTAATTTATTAAAATGTATTGAAATTATAAGTGCACAGAGCTCTGTGCTGGAATTAGAACATTCCTTAGAATACAACAAAGCCACAATTAGATGTAAATTGAAAGTTACTAGGTACATTCAAAATGCTGTCTAAACTGAACCAATTCCACAAATTTATGACATCAAAACTAATTACACCACTAAATTACCAGGTATTACTTTAGAAAGCTTCAATGGTTATTTATGTGAATTTTATCATATTTTAGGCTCAGAAAAAAGCTGCAATATACAGTTTAATAATGTCAAAATACCATCAAAATAATGCAACATACTGTTAGTTTTATGCAAAGGATCTGATCTAATAAACAAGATTAGAAATGTGGAATTAATTCAAAATTATTCGATTTATGGGATTTTATACACATTTTCTACAGTGATCTCATAGAAAGTACAAAAACTGAAAAACATTTAAATTACAATTCAAAACATAAATTATAATTGATAAAAGTAGCTCATTTTGAAATAAGAAAAATTACAAGAAGTAAAGTTTTATTAAAGTTTTTGGATTCATTTACAAGAACTGGAGTAAAATATATCTGTAAAGAACTAATTATAATTAAAAATGAATTATGAGACAAAATATATTGTCATGACGAGTCGAATGAATAGCATAGCATTTAGAGATTTGAACTGCTTCAGTGGTTATAAAAATTATTCATTTAATCAGAATTAAGTAGTAGCAATGTCTGTTCGTGAAGCAGACTAATGGTTGAAAGCGAATTATAAATTGTGATTCAAAAAGTTTAGAATTTAAAAAAGTCTCTTTTGAAGCTATTTCAAAATTTCAGACGTCTTTAAACCTCAGGAAGTTACTACTAAATTTTTATATACTATTTATGCATTTTTAGACATATTATTAAAACAAGTTAGATGCTTTTTAGACTAACTGTAAATTACTTTTTTATTTACTTTATCAAAGTTGATAGTTTTCTTTTTTACAAGCAGGTTTTTTTAAATCATTTTTTTTAGTACAATAGTTGTTTAACATCATCTTTGTAGAGGATTTAATTATGTTTTCAGCTATGGGGTCAAAGGAATGGCCTTTTACACGTGGTTCAATATCCAAATCCTCATTTGACATCAAAGCATTCAGAGTTAAATTTACAGCTAAATTTCTTGGGGCAGGGTGTTTTAAGAACTTACTTTCAAGCTCTTGAGTTACAAGTTTTTGTACTACAATAAAATTATATAAAACAACATTTAAAACATGAGGCATAGGATACAAAAGTCCACCCCTGTCTAATTTTCTGATTAAATTAACCCCTTAAATGGTTTCCCCGTACAGTGTACGGGTTACTAATATTTGGGCACATCTGCGTACGGGCAACGATATTTTCTCCTTTCTTGTTTTAATTTGCCCATATTTTTAATTGACTGAGAGAGAGTCTTTAGTATTTACATACTTCAACAGATGGCACAGCTTGTCCATGTCATTGAAAAGTATTCAAACTGGTTTTTTCCTTTGTTACCGAAGTCTGAAATACTTGGCATTGTTTGTTCTTGATATTTTTGTTGTACGGTTTTCTGGTTCTGAATTCAAAGCGTCTCAGTTATGGATGATATAATTGATAATACTTTATTGTTAGATGTTTCTGATGATTCTGATACGAATTCAGAACTGCCTTGTTATATTCTGGATTATTCGTCAGCTGATTCATGTAGTGAGTTCATCTCCGATGAAGATTTGATTTCTGCTAGAAATTTCCTCGAAACTGATGTGGAAAATCCACCTCCTCCGTGTCCCTGGTGTAATTTTACTGGTATTCCAGCCGTAAATGTACAGTTTGATGATACTTTTGATTAGCTACAGTTTTATGAAACTTTTATTGATTCTTCTTTGATGACTAAAATTCTAGAAGAAACAAATAGATATGCGAAACTGTGCATCCAATCAAGCATTGCAGGAAAATTCTCAAGAAGTAAATTTTGGGAAGAAACGACTGTGGAAGAGATGCATATATTTTTTGCCCTGACTATACTCCAGGGAATTATAAAGAAGCCTGGAATTGATCAGTACTGGAGCAAAGACAATCCACATACACACCCTTTTTTTCTAAAGTAATGTCTCATCGTCGATTTCTTCTTTTGCAACGGTACTTACATTTTTCAGATAATTCAGTATTTGATGCTCAAAATCACAAATGCCCAAAATTAGTGAAATTATGGCCAGTTTATAAATATCTGAATGAGAAGTTTCGTTCCACGGTAACACCAGAACATGATGTAATGATAGATGAAAGCCTTATGCTTTTCAAAGGAAGATTAGGATGGAAGCAAAAAAAAAAGAGCAAGATTTCCTCTAAAAAGAGCAAGATTCGGAATAAAATGTTTCATGCTGTGCGGGTCGATTTCTGGTTATGTGTGTTCTATAATAATATATACAGGTAAAGACACGATTCTGAACCTAGCGTTTTCTAATTTATGTATTTCCTCAAAAGTTGTTATGACAATGATGCAGCCTTTACTTCATAAAGGATACTGTCTTACAACCGATAATTACTATTCTTCACCGGAATTAGCAGACAAATTAATTTTGTGTTGAACGGATACATATGGCACTCTGAACCTAAGCAGAAAAGAAATCCCGAAGGAAATGCAAAAGAAAAAGCTAAAAAGAGGAGAAATTATAGTGTTTCAGAGAGGAAAAGTTACTGTGATAAAGTGGATGGACAAAAAAAAGTTTCATTACTGTCTACAATTCACAATACTGAAAAGGTACAAATCCAAGTCCGCTCTAAAATAAAACAGAAACCAAAAATTGTTATGGATTATAATAACACAATGGTAGGAGTAGACCGCATTGACCAAAATTTGAAAAATTTTGAAGTCATTAGAAAGAGAGGAAAAAATTATTACAGAAAAATTTTTTTCCACATTTTTGATACTGCCATATGGAACTCATATGTCGTCTACTGTAAGAAAGGAAGAAGAAAAATGCAGTTACAGTTCAGACTTGATCTTGTCGACAGAATTAATGAGACATATAATTCTGGAATGAATCTCAAATGTGGACAACCTGGTTCTGAGACTGACAGAGAGACACTTCATAGAAGTTTTTGTTGTTCTAAAAATTGTTTTGTTTGCTAAGTGCTTTAATAAAGATTATTTTCAAATTTTAAAAATGTGGATTTAAGTTATTTAAAGAAACTGAGTTCTAATTATAAAGATTAATTTGGAGTCTGGAGCCGATAATTGATTGGTGACTTGGAATTTTGATTTTAAAATGAATATGGCCGAAAACAATAAAACTGTCGAAGGTACTACACACAAACTGTACAAGGTAAGTGTTAAAATTCTTCCATTTTCGTTGGATCGCCCAGAAATCTGGTTTTTTCAAATTGAGGCTTGGTTTAAGATAAATGGAATTGTTTCAGAGGAAACCAAATTTAACTACTTAGAACCCAAATATGTTGAGATCATCTGGGATATCGTAACAAGTAATTCCGCTGTTAAATATTCAGAATTCAAAACAAGGTTTCGGGATTTATTCAAGGAAAGTACTGGAATTAAAAAATTTCTTACAGGAATCGATTTAGGCAACTTGAAACCAAATCAATTATTACAAAACTTAAAATCTGTTGCAACATCGAATGTGTCCGAAAATTTAATGAAAACGTTATGGTTGGAGATATAGCCAGATTCTATGTGTAATATAATATTTGTTAGTGATGAAGAATTACCCAAGTTTGTGATCATAGCTGATAAAATTTCAGATGTAACGCCTTCTAAAGAGATTTCTGGTGTATCAACAGCTGGTTATTGCTCAAATACAGAACTGTTAATGAAAATTCAATCCCATGAACAACGAATTACCAAAATAACTATTCATCATATATCGAGACCACGATTTAGGAACAACTCTCAGTCCTGCAGACGATGTTGCAGTACTTCTAGGAAAAGATTTAATCCTAAAGGAAAATGTTTTTATCATTTCTGTTTTGATAACAAATGTCATCGAGATAAATGTACTCAGTCGTGGAGTTGGCCAACTGATAAGTCATCCAATAAGGGAAATGACAATGTGCAGTAGAGGAGGCAGCAAGCTCTACTGTCGATAATATTCCAGAGTTCGCCAATTTCGCCTATTTATCAGAGATAAAAAATCAAAAGTACCTTTCTTAGTGGATAGTGGTGCAGATGTTAGCATTTTACTCGCATCAACACAAGACAAACAATCTGCAGATTTCAAGTTGTATACAGGGAATAGTACTGAAATTGAAACATGGTATAAAAATGTCAACACTTGATTTCGGACTTAGGCATGAATTCCAATTTCCATTTGTAGTGCCCAAAATTAGTAAAGGTATTTTAGGAGCTGATTTTCCGAACAAATTTAAATTAATTATTGATTTTCATGGCAAGAAACTGATTGATAGAGTAACTCAACTAAACGTAACTGGTGAAGTTGCTTCCATCAGCGAAAATAGTGATATCGTTACAGTAAACCATTCGACAAAATTTCATTCTGTTTTAAAACATTACCCAGACTTATGCAAACCAAATTTGTTCTTATCAGGTTTAAAACATAATGTTCAACATCATATTATAACGTCAACCTGTGCATTCAAAAGCAAGACATTTTTATCATCAAAAGCTTGCAGTAGTTAAGCAAGAGTTCCAATTCATGTTGGACAGTAACATAATAAGACACACAAGTTCCCAATGGCAAGTTCTCTTCATGGGGTGCTAAAAAAAGATGGTACCCTTTGCCCATGTGGAGATTATAGACAGTTCCTGACAGGTATCCTATTCTTAGGATTGAGGACTTCCATCATATTTTAAAAGGTACAAGTATTTATTACAAAATAGATTGATTTAAAGCCTACTATCAAGTGGCCATTGCCAATGAAGATAGATGTAAAAACTGCTATTATTTCTCCTTTTTGGATTATATGAATTTAATGTAATAAGCTTTGGTTTGAGAAATGCACCAGCAATGTTTTAAAGATTTATACACACAGTTCTTTCTGGTCTAAATTTCACTTTTTCCTATTTAGTTGACATTCTGATAGCATCTGCTAGTGAGGACCAAGACAGAATCCATTTGAAGCTAGTGTTTGAAAGATTAAATGACTATGGACTCTGGATTAACGTTTCCAAATCCATCACTTCGATGCCACATTCGTATCTGGCGACTGTCATTGGAAAAACAGAAGCATGACTCATCTGAGAACACGACCCTGTGCCATTCTGTCGTCCACATTGTTCGAACCTGGCACCATTGCAGTTGTTGGCAACTATGATGTGGGGTCAGTGGCAGTCTTCTTAACAGATGCCACGAGTGCAGTCCTTTAGCCACCAATTGACGGCAAATGGTTCTGGCCAATATGGGAATATCCAGTGTTGTCTTGAACATGCTGCAGAATGAAGGTACAAGTGGCTTGGTGGGCCACTACTTGTCAGATGCATCTATCCACACGTACTGATGTCACTCTGGCTGTATCGGCACCCCTCGAACTTGCCACATTTCCTTGTTCCAACCAACGTCACCACAGCCGGTGCACTGTGGGCGCGTCCAAGTTTGTGTCAGCTGAGATTTGCCGTATGGACCAACATGCCCTTCTCAGTCTGATCACCATGCCAATCATAAAATCACCTGTCTGCTGGAACTGCCTCTGTTGATGGCAGCCTGGTATTCTCTGCTATTACATGTGTCCTCTGAGACAAGAATAAATTTTCTACGATGATTTCTGTAGCAGAAATAATGGCATGAAAATTGAACATTCTCCAGATTCCTTCCCTTATATCTTCTTCAATATGCACTGGAGAGCTGTGCATTTCACATAACTCATTGACGTGCATGTACCCTGAAATTTGCATAATTTTCGGGCCACTTCTTATTAGTGTTGCATTTGCAATGCCGGGTAGTGTATGCAGATTATTTGTGTTATAGTGGAAAGTGTTAAGTTAGCTTTCAATCTTTCATCAGAAACAGTATCTGTTTTGGAAATGCAAGTTTTAATTGTAGAAAGCTGGACACTAATTCTAAAGAGTTGCATGACTTTTGGCTTTGGAAAGGGTTGTGTGAAGAAAGTAGGGTTGAGAGAGATTGTAAGTTAAAAGTGTTAGGCCTGGTGTAGAATTTAGAAGATGTTTTAAGACTAGACGTCACTTGATTGTTGAGCAGTTTAGAAACATTATAGGAACATAAAAGAAACATAAAAGATCAGAGTTGAGTACAGAAGCTAAGGTGTTTGATCAGTTCAGATTTATTTTTTCCATTTCTTGTTTGGATTAACCCCTTCCGGTATTATGACGAGACTAGCTCGTCATCGCTGTTTCATGCCATACGCACAATGACGAACTACACTCGTCATGCGACTAAAGTTACTGTTGAATGTGATAATTAATTTAGTTTAAAATTTCTAGTGTACTGAATTTGGCAACACTTTTGTTTACTTGTGGAAATATCACATATCACTATCACATATTGTTTACCGTTAGAATTTCTTGGTACAAGATGCGGCGAAATTGTTGTTAGTCTGTAAGATTTCATTCTTGTAAACAGTTGGTATGAACATCGGTCAATATATATTTTTGCTAAAAGAAAAAATGTGTTGTATAATAAATACCATAATGAATAAGAGTAGTACAGAGTACGAAGGTCAAGGTCATTGGACCGATTTTGAAGAATCAGAAGAAATAAGTGTACATTTACCTGATACTGATAATGAAAGTAATGTAGTGAAATATTACCAAGGAAGCGAAAACGTGCTAGGCGACTAATAAGTGATGATAGTGAACCTTCTGGAATCGCACAATGACGAGTGTAGCTCATCATTATGCGTATGGCATGAAACACCGATGACGAGCTAGACTCGTCATAATTAAGAATACGTAAGAATTATAAAATGAAACAAGTTTTTTTAATAAAAATTAAATGGTTATTTCATGCACTGTTTTTCATTATTAAATCGTACTGGAAGGGGTTAATGTACTGCTCATGTTTTTCATTATTAAATCGTACTGGAAGGGGTTAAGAGACTTTTGTGGGAAATATGGAAGAGAGGTTCGGATTGGGATTCGGTATTGCCAGCAGAGTTGCAGTACAAATGGATAAAGTAGTGCACAGAAGTTAAAGAATTAAGTGACTTGAAAATAGAGAGGTACCTCTTTGTGAAAGTTCAAAATAAAGGTCCATTTGGTTAAACTCATATTTTCTGTGGTGCGTCAGTGATGGTATATGGAACAATATCAGGAACTGCTGTTTTGTATACAATAATTTTCACATACCCCCAAAGAAAGAAATCTAAGGGGGTAATGTCAGGTAATCTTGGGGCCCGTGGTTTGGACCATCTCTACCAGTCCACCTGTTGTGGAAGATTTCATTAAGATAATCAGGGATTTCTAAAGCCCAATGGGCAGAGTGCCATCTTGCTGAAAGATGATAGTGTCTTTCATATCGTGTTAGCTGGGGAACAGCATAATTCACCAACATGTCTAGGTAAACATAATCCACTTACGTTGCTTTCAAGGAAGAAAAATGGGCCAATCACTCGATCACACATTAACATTTGGACTGTCCCGAATGTGGAAACTGTGATCCCCAGATCCATACATTATGGCAGTTAACAGAGACAGAAAGATGAAATGTAGCCTCATCAGAAAAACACACATGTTTCAAGAAATCATTCTCCTCATCCAAATGGTTCAGCTTGTCCTTTGCAAATTCTTCATGTTTTGAGTGATTATTTGTTTGTAATGCCTGAGTAGTTCAGACCTTGTGTGCATACAATTTAAAATGTTTTTGAACCACTTTATGCATTGTACTCTTTGGCATTTGAAGCTCCTGCAAACCTTGTTTAATCGATTTCAGTGGCAACCTCATGAATGCAGTTTGAACTACCTGCAGTCTCCTCCGAAACAGATGATCTACCACTGCTTGTCTGTTTCTGAACTCTGGACCGACCCCGCTGCTGAGAAAGTTTCTGTTTATGTTCTTATTAAATTGCCATCAGCTGCTTTCTTTCCATAATGGGGCCTAAACTTTCGCTGCACTGTAATTGGTGATTTGGTTTCTACTAGCCACATGACATAATGAGCTTTCTCCTTGGGGAAAAGACATTTTTACGATGTACCTCACACAGCACTCCATGGGGCGAAAGTGTTGAATGAGACACACCTGTACAGAACCATCATGGGTTCCCTGTTAGACCTGTAATAAAAAAACAAACGTTACCATCATAAATATATTAATATTTAATCTTGAAAGCAGGATAAACATTTATAGACACCCTTTACAACAAAGTAAGTAGACTTGTTTTGAAGGTGCAGAAAGAAGTTCTTGCTTTATGATTTCATTATGCACCATGATATAGAATGAAGATGATGATGCATGGAAACACAGGAACATGCTTGGTAGTTTAATAATAAATATTGTTTTATCCAGTATGAAACCATTAGTTGCATAAATTAGTAAATTTTGTTTTTGCTTATAAAATTGTTCTTAATGCAATAAATTATATAGGTAATAGGCATGACTATATCAGTATATTTTTTTCTGTAATATTTCTCCAAATTATGCATAAGATAAACTTTTAGATTTTAAACAACTAAGGCATAGTAATCAGTTTATTAATGTGAAGTTTTGATTTTTGAAGACCTAATTAAAAATAAGTTCCTAACTCCAAGAATCATCTTTCCACTTCTAGTGTTGAGATTATTTATATAAAATTTCCTACCTTTTATTTTAAGAAATTTTGCTGGAAGTAAATGTGCATCAAAAGGTAAAGCCCATAGCCATTTTTTTTTTCAAAGTCTCTGTGTACATTTTGCAATATCAACCATTCATTTGCTATGTTTAGGTATTTCATTTCAGTTTCTAAGTAATGTATTTCAGTGAATTTAATTCAGACTCTGTATTTATATAATTATAAAAAAGTGCTAAAAAAGGTTTTTATCAATTTCTAGGTGCAGCGGTGTTGAACATTTCATCCTTCAGTTGATAAATGAACTTCCTGATATGGAATTTGTTCTTAATACCCGTGATTGGCCACAAGTGAATAAGTACAACAAGCCTTTACCTGTACTTTCTTTTAGCAAAGTATGATAATTGATTTTTCAAAAAATAAAGATTATTTTATTTAACTCTAAATACCTTTGGGGGGGATTCTCCTTTCTGTGTTCTTTAATGAAAGCTTGCATTTATAAGCATCTTCTACTACATCTTTTATGCTTATATCTGCTAAAATCTTTATGCCTTGCAAGTTTTGCAACCTGTTAAATTTGCAGTTTGGTGTCCAGGGAGAGTATGTGTATTTCTTTTAATTCAAAACTTCATGTATGTGTGGAGATGTTCTATTTGTGTACTTTTAAGAAATGGTCCCTAAGATGCCATCCCTAATGACATAGTAGTAAGCAGATACTGTCAACACAGTGCCAATGAATGTAAGTTCAGTTTCTTCGAAAGGCTTAGTTGCTTGTGTTGCCTTAGTTTTTCCTGAGCAAAGTTCTTGTTGACGAGGAAATGAAGTGTGCATTAAGTTTGGCACTGAGTACCAAATTGAAAAGTGCCCAACTGTTAGAAAAAGACAGTTGCTTAAAACATTGTACTTAAATGTGCTAAACAAATCTTTTTCAACCTTCATATTTTTAGATTTAATACTAAATGCCACATCTCTCCATTTCTATGCACATTCATTTTGTGATTTATTTCATTTGTCTGGCAGAGTAACACCAGAAATCCATAAATTCTTATTGTCGTGTGAAGTGTGTCATTATTGTGGGCCTGGGGCACCTTATAAATGACAGTATGACTCTGTATAGTTTCAACACAGTTTTGAAAGAATTTCCCCCAGAGGCAGGTCCAAGAATCTCCCATCCCATTTATCCCAGCACCAAGCCATTCAAGATGCCTTTTGACTTGCTGTGTGTTTTAAGTGTCTTTTGTAATGTTAATTCCAAGTATCTGCCTCCAAATGAAGTGACTCTGATGAGCAGATATTTCTTTCATTCAGCATGAAAAGCTTTGTCTTTTGACAGTAGCATTGTTCACTTGGTGATGGAAATAAAGGTAATAATAGGATTAAAAACACTTCACTCAGCAGTCATCACTTTCAGCAGCTCTGCGAGCAGATAGAACTGAAAGTACAAAACCTTTATTTAATTTTAAAGTCTGTAAGGTGTGTGCTGTGCATGCTTGCACTGTGCCAACCTGGCAGGGATGTTTACATAATTTGTCACATCCCTATGCCACAAAGATACTATACATTTGCAAACATCCAAGCCTTCTCCTTGATTTGAGTCTGGGCCTAGCAGTGCAGTAGCTAGCAATGCTAACCATTATCGCAATCGGGGTGGCATGCCAGTGTTTGCTGAAAAACATTCATGAGGCTTTCAGAAAAGAAGGATTTCTCTTTTAAAGGCAGTCAAAAGAGAAAAGTAGTTTTTTGATTAATTTTTGAAATATTTTTTAATAAATTCCATATCAGAATAATTCTGTATAGCAGAAACTTATCTTTTCAGTAATTAATATAGCAATAGAAGGTAGAAAGTATATTCATTGCAGAAATGTTTAATTTAAAAATTTTTTCTGTAAGTATTTTAATTCATGTTTATGAAATGACAGGAATGTATGGAAAAAATTTTCTCATTACTGAGTTTAAAAAAATTTCAAAGTCTATGGCATTCATATTCAGATGTGCATGTTATTATGTCAGAACTCGTGCGTGAAATGACTTTCAGTGTCTTGTTAAGTACATAAATAGGTATTTGTATATACTAGTATGTTTTGCTCAAACCCTATTTCTGTTTTTGTTTGGAGCTTCAAATTTGATGTTAGGGTAGGCTTCTTGTTGTAAGAGCTTTTTTTTTTTTTTTTTTTCCTCCAGCACTGCGTATCCCATAAGGATGTAGGTCAAGTGTTACAATATTTACCTTGAAAATTAATGCGCTTGAAAGACATCAAAGTACTTTTTCTTGATGATCTCCGTATAAGTTTTAAAAGCCCAATTTATTGAAGGTGTAATTTGCTCCTTTGGGACTGTGAAGTGATCAGGTAGCAGTATTTTCAAATTTTGGATGCTCTGTGACATGCTCCTTTGCCACAAAACCAATAACAATCGAGATTCAGAGCTCTTTCTTTGGAGACAGCGATTCCTGTCTGATATAAAAACCTGAAGTCTGATTTTTAACAAGGTGCTAACATTCATTTGCCACATTTTATAACTCAATGAAAATTACCTGCTGTGTTGAATAACTTGTGTCATCAGATAGTTTCTGTGATGCTGCTTGATGCAAGATATTCTAAATTTGTTTGGCTCTTGTTCATTTTGAAACTGTTTATGGATCTACTCAGATGTCTGTGTTGATTAAACTTAATGCAGACATCTGCAACCCCTGTGGATTTATTTTTGTATCTTCAGAATATCTGTGTAGAGTCTTTATATTTAATGTTTTCAAGCTATCAAATCTTCAGATATTAGCAGTTGTCTTTTTATGATTTTAGTATAATGTGTCAACCCAGTCTCATGTTCAATTTGCTTAGCGTGATGAGATTTATCATTTAACTATACTGAGTGTAACATATTATGTAATCTTTTCAGGTTATATATTCAATCGCTGGTTCAAGAATATAATTTAGGTAATACACAAACCTTTCATTGAAGTCATTTGTAATATCTCCCTAGACTGACATCATCATCGAAATGTGTTTCAGTATTTCAACATGAGCAGTAGCACTGGTGATTATAGACTTTTTATTGAGGAGCACCGATATGGATTTTTTAATTATCTTACAAATCTGTATTGAGGGTTTAAGACAAAAGTCATTACTGTGCAACTGCAAGGGATTCCTGGTATCCTACATTGTCATTGCATCTTCTCTGGCATGATGCATTCTTTTTCATGTGCACTTTGGTTACAAGGAAGGGGGAATCTTGCTAATTTTATAAAAGTAAGAATTCACTAAACACATTTCATTTACTTTATATAGGCTCTCCAGTGGCTGAGTGATTAAGATTACTGAACTCTGGTAAGTCAACTTTAATTCTAATCCCGGCAAACGGGTTGACTGCATGACTGCTGCATGCAATATGGGTAGTTTTCCTCATGGATATGAGCCAGTTGCCATTAGAAATCCTTCAGGAAAGCATCTCTTTCATCAGGCAGATAACCCTTGTGAGCTTCGCCATATTCAAATAACCATTTATATCATATGTATAAAGCAGAGTTATTCATAAGAAATTTTTGTAGGAATTTTTTGAAAATAATATAAAATAAAAAAATTGGAGATTAATAGAAATGCAACACTGGTAAAAATTAAAAATAAGGAAATAATTAAATGCAAAATAAAATGTGTGAAAAAATTTAACTTCTTTCACATATAAAAAAAAGAGGGGAAAAAATGGAAAGTAAAATCTAATTTTATGAAGGAGCATGGAAAATATTAAATAAATATTAAATGATGGAAAAATATTAAGCAAAAAAAATTAAGAAGGTGTTAAAGCTCATAAAACATAATTCAGATGTAATTTAATAAAGAAGTTTTAAAATTTAGATTGCAAAAATCCTGTTTATATAATGTAAAATTCTATTAAGTTATTTAAAATGCATTATATTTATTATTACATTGAAAGGTTTTAAATTTTCATGTCATTATCAGTCAGAAGGAAAGAACAATTGTATTAAATTATATTATTTACTTATGTAAAATAAAACAGCCTGATAAAAATAACACATTATTTCTGAAGCAGAAGAAACAGTTTGTTGAAGCTTGTAATATGGTAGCTTATCCTGCAAAAGATGACATAGTTCTAGCCCCAGTTACCTAAAGGGGGATCATCTGACACCACATGGTGTAGGCGTGCCCAAGTGTCTTCATGTGATGGATGCACTATAACATCGACACTATAACTGTCACCATTATACCAGGTGTATCATTAATATGACTAGCCATTACCCCAAATGCACTAATACAATCTCTGTAGAACTTGCAGAATTAGTTATACAGTCAAATACCGAAAATCCACCAACCTGAAATCTGCCAACTTCTGAAATCCGCGTTGCCTCTCAAAATATAAACAATGAATTTATAGGTTCCAGAAACTGCAGAATGGAGAATGAAATACCAAAGAAAAAATATTTATCCAATAATGACATCATAATTACTGAATAATAATGATTCTGTGTTAGTGGGAGAAAAAAAATCTTAGCCCAGAAGAGGTTTTTAGTATGGATGATGTGTTCAGATGAGCCAACACTGGCATATCAGATAACGGATGATGAAATCATTGACTCTGTTTTGAACTCGCCGCAGCAAGAAAACGATTCCAACACCGACACAGATAATGAATGTGAAAGGAGTGAGAAAATATCTTTTAATGAGGGTTTGGAACATGGTGAAAAATACCTAAAATACTTAGAACAACAGAGCTGTGTCAAAGAGCAAGAGATTATGACCCTTTAGAATTTACAAAAAAAGAAAAGAAAAAGAAAAAACTTACTCTGGAGCAACTCAAGTTTTAAAACAAACCTCTATCAGATAAATGTTTGAAACAAATAAAAAAATTAAATATTTTATGCTTTATTAGTATCCCTTATTTTTACACGTCTCTTTTGTATATGTTCTTAATGCTTTAAAATATTCCTGTAATCACTAATATAAATGAATAATACAATAAATATATACATATAATAATTTAATGCATATAATAAAATAATGTATATTATTGTACATAATAATTTAAGTAAATGCACCTAATATGCCTTATTTATGTTGCACTTTTAGTCTGAATATTATGATTTGGCTTTTCTGTCCTGAAATCCCCAAAATCCTAAAATCCGCACAACCTCTGGTCCCAAGCATTGCGGATTTCTGGACTTCTACAGTACCACCATTGGATGGATCTTTGAGGCATGCTAACTTTGTAATTCAAATAACATTATTATGCAAGGTGTCTGAATTCATGCAGCAACTGAATGCACCTTATATGTTTTCATGAATTTGGGGGGGTTGACATTTCCTGTTCTGTTAAACACATTCTATGCATTCATTAGCTCTGTGTTTTATATCATTTGTTTGTTTGCGTGAGAGGTATTTGCATGTTGTTAAGTTTCGAAATTGCTGAACAGTGTTTCTCCTTTTGTGCTCCTCCCCTTTTTTGGGATTTTATGGAAGATTGTTATTTGGATCAAATCATCCACAAACCAGTATTTAAAAATTTTAATACTGTTAAAGAAGATACTGAAATTCATTTGCACCACACTTCTGAATGAAGATCTGAGTTTTCTTGTGATTAGTTTCTCTTCCTGAAATGTTAAATAAGGCATATATAAAAGGAAGCAATCTATCAATATTTATTCTTAAAAAATTGTGAACTCAGAAAGTGACTTAACATTTATTTACCAATTGAAAGAAAATGGACGACTGTTTTTATAATAGGCTCCTTTGTCATGATAAGTTTCCTTTAGAAAATATTTTTGATCTTGTCATATGGTAAATACATAATTTCATCTCTATGTATGATGATCACATACTTATTTGTTTTGAATTCTTTTAACTTAAAATGTATTTGATACTTTTCCGTTAATGGGAGGCCAGTCACCAAATGTGGTAGCCTATTTATATTGCATTGTGAATAACTGTGCAGTAATGTCATTGTGAATATATGGGAAGAAGAAGCATCAATCCAGTAATTTTCTGTCCTAGATTTTCAGTTGTTTAAGCAAATGAAGTGGCAGTTGCCAGATATGAACATCTGCAAGTTAACCAAAAACACTACGTTATCGATCTTGAAATGGGATGTCATGTGCAAAATGCTAAAATAAACATGCAACTTCTTACTTCGTTGAATTCACATGTTGGCAATTACGTGAAATGATGCAAATGTTTTGACAATGTGAGATTAAATCTGTTTAATATTTGTCTTTATTTTTTATTTAATCTGAATTTAATAAAATAGTCACGCATTTCATGAAACCTGACATATTGTTAGAGTTGCCATCATCTAGTTATAATTCATGCAATGCATTTCACAGAATTTTAAAAGTACATTAGTCATCTGGAATGCATTTTGAGCTAAGCTGTAATGGTAAATGTAAAAATTAGACTTAATTTCAAGACTTAATTCCATTCTTCTAACTCAGGCTACTTAATGCTTTTTTTCTAGACTGATCAGTTCTGGGATATCATGTATCCTGCTTGGACATTTTGGGAGGGAGGTCCAGCTATCAGTTTGTATCCAACTGGCTTAGGAAGATGGGATTTGCAAAGAGATCTAATTAATAAGTGAGTGGAGTATTTCATTTGTCCTTATAACAGTATTTTTATGTGTTTAAGTACATTTGATTTAAAAGTATAACTGTGTTAAAAATGGCAGTCATCAAATGAATAACTATAATTTGATTGTAGGTAATTTTTGTAGGTTGGATGTTAAGAGGATGATTTTAGGTGATTTTCTTATGTATAAAGCAAATAAAAAAATCATGATATATTTATTATAATAGAAGTACATATAGAGTCATAAACTTACTTGAGTATGCATTTTGTAAAGCACGTAATTATTTTTTAAAATCAGTACTTGTAATTTGTAGATTGCTTGACTTTGCATTTATCTCTTGAAGTCTATATAATGTCACTATTAATGAGGTAATTCTTAATTATGTGGCTTCAGACCAGTAATTTATATTTATTACCTTCTGCATTTTATTTAAAAAATGGTGAGCATGAATGTAAATTAGTAGTAGAACTATCATCAGTATATTATTCAAAAATGGTCCTATTAGGTTAGGAATATAATTCATATATATGTTAAAATGAAAGGTCGCCAACCAAGGAACATTGAGGGGCGTCTGCCATAATATTCTTGTTACATTGAATGTTACTTTGCTTCATAAATTTCAGCCCAGAAATAAGCCTTTCGCTCCTTTTTTTTAAATATATTTTAATGAAGCTTTTTTTAACACAGTGTATTTTTATTCAATTGTGGGTCTGCCTGAAAGTTATCAATGTCATAAGCTTTAAAGTATGCATAGTATGCTGTCATATTTTTTGCCTAAAACTTATGTAAACTTTTTTCTAATTTCAATTAATGCAAACTGTTTAATGGCTTTGTATTTTAATTTGCAATGCATGTCTTATTTGCTTCCCCCCATAAAATTAAAATGCTAAAAATCTGTATTCTAGTCATTAAAACGAATCTTTGCAGTCCCTGTTTCTAATCTTGAAATATAGCTATTAGATATTGGCAATGTGATCTGCATAACCCATTACAGTCTAGTTAGTTATTTCATGCATTGGATCCATTTTTCTTGGAATTTTGGTATATTGATAAAAAAAATTTATTTTGTATGCATTATTTCATACCCATATTTCTTAACTGATCCCTAATTAAAATGAACATATTTTGTCATAAATTTTGTTGTTCTTCTTAATCTGATTTAGTGGATACATAATCAACTAACAGTTTTGAAAAAAGAGCAGCTTCAAGTCTGTTATATTTTAAAACATGATGGCTCATTCTTACTGCACCCATTTTTCTTTCACATGTGTGCATAACTTCTGTTAGAGAGAATCAGTTTAACACTTATATGTAACACGATCCCCTTTTTTGAATTTTTATATGTAAAAATTCAAATCTTATTTAGTTAAACAGGGAGGTTGTAGTTTGAAGAGGGATCTATGTCTGTTCACCTTCATAAGCAATATTTTTTTTTTCAAAATGTACACCATTCCATGACTGCTTTTTTTAGTATAGTTTTAAATTTTACTTTATTATGTTCCTTGTCCAGCTAGATCTTATGTTATCTCTGTATCATGGTTTAAATCAAACTTTGTTGATTTGGGGAACCCATAAAAGCTTTTTATTTATTTATTTCCTGCTATCCTCAGGAAAGTTATCTGAATAAAGAGAAACTCTTTTAAGTGTAGTTTTGCAAGAATTATTGACCAGTAAGTGCCACAGGAAAAGAAGCACTGCAAGGAAAATATTGGTAAATGTGTTTTCAAAAGTTAGCCTCATCATCCATTAATAAAATATAAATTTATAAAAA
>KK112392.1:50530-93968 GCA_000611955.2 Stegodyphus mimosarum
TTTTTTTTTTTTTAGTTCCAGCACAATTTCTGTTATTAAATTCTACTCGGTGTGATCTGTTTTAGCCCATTATAGTAATCTGCAAAGCATTTTAAGAATTTAACTGATGTGTGATAGGTGAGTTTCAGTATTTAATTTTACTTTCAACTTTTAAATGTAATTTTACTAAGTTTATCCTTTTGATTACGTCCAAACCACAGAGTTACAAACCCTCCACAGGAGACCTTTGGTTTTTCATTACTTCACCCTATAAGTTCCTTAATCTTCCAGTGTTTAGTTTTCCTGAATTTAGATTCTCTTTTCCTGGTAAGTGAAGAAATATTCATAACTGTCATAGAAGAAGAAATTTTGTAAAGAAAATTATAATTAGAAATTCTTTAAAAAAAATTTTTTTAAGGTTGTCATACAGTTTTTAAGTATATTACATAAAATAACTCATGCTTTGCCATAATATAAAATGTGATCAAAAAGTTTCCATTTGAGGGCTGTACCATCCAGTAGATTGTATCAATTTATTCAGAATCATTGCAGACAGTGAGATAGTTATTCCATTGTCAAACGTAAAATATGCCCTTTTTGGTAAAATTCTTGTGTCTATCATCTGAAAAAGGCAATACTTTCAGAAACTTTTTAAACCAATCAAAAGCAAGAAAGCCAAGTGAAGGGAGATGTTAGCTATAAGATTGATGGTCATTTTGGCAGTTAACTTTTACCCTGAGACATTTGTGACAGGTAGACATATGTTATTGTGCAAAAGAATGACCTCCCACTATAGAGTTTGCCAAGGCATTTTACTTTACTTGCCCATCGTAAATCATGTAGTTGTCTACCAGCGCTCGAGCAGTAAAACTGCTTCATATTGGTAGTCCAGCTAGGATTCAAATCTAGGCAAAGAGGCTGCATAGAAGTTTTCATAGGTTTTCCCATCTATACATGAATATGAATCAGCTTACTTTAAAAAGTTTTCCACAGAGACATCCCTGTTTTACCGTAGGCAGTTTGCCCTTGTGTGTTATGCCATAATCTAGGTAATCCAATGTAGTCCAATCTGAATTCTGCAATGTTTCCCAATGATCTGGCCTAACAATTGTGACATGTATTCTTTGAATTCTGAAAGCTGTAAGCTGTGGTAATCAAAGACTAGTTACCAGTTCTTCCATGGCAAGTGGGTGGTTATTCTTGGGTCAAAGTGAAAATGGCAACATTGCATGCCTTTATTGCTGCTTTAATATGTCATCACATAGGACATGATAATTTTCACATCTGCAGCTGTAGAGCCCACATATGAAAACTATTTGCACCTTATAGTATTTTGCATTAGAATTTATCATTTTAAAAATCAGTTTGCTCAAACTTTTACAGAACAGTGGAAAAATGGCCATGGCCAGAGAAAAAGTCAATTGCTTTCTTTCGTGGATCACGCACTAGTGGAGAGCGAGATGCATTAGTGCTTTTTTCAAGAAAGTACCCTGAAATTGTGGATGCTCAGTATACAAAAAATCAGGCTTGGAAATCTGATAAAGTAATGTCTTTATTGGCTTATGAAAGTTTTGTTTCCCTTTTCTTATATAATATTTTGAAATTAGATAGATATAGTTTTACTTGCATATATAAAAATTAAGAAATGTAATGATTTTGTCACTTGATTTGAGTACATTTACAGTGAAATATAAACATTTCCAAGTTTTGCATGCATTTATTTTAAACTTTCAACTTTCATAGACATACTGTTGGCATGAAGAAAACACAAAATTTTCTTATCACTGAATAATATTCTTTACTGACCTAATTGCAGCTGGCTCCAACATAGAATGTTTAATCAAATATGACAAAATAAAATACAATCTGAATTTTTTTTAATTTAATGTAATTCTTTTTATACAGTTATATTTACACATTATTATTATTATTTACATATTATTATTATATAAAAGCTTTAAATATATATGCATCAACAATAAGGCGTGGCACTTGTTTATTTAACTTAAAATCCTGTAGAATTCTGACATTGCAATTTTAAAAATAGGGGACCTGATTTTATGAATGCAACAAATTGAAAAATCCCCAATTTGTGTGTTGGATTTCATGTCAAGAGGCATAAAAGAGAAGATGTTATATATTTGGTAATTGTATCCTACAGATTGTCATTTGAATGTTATTGTTGTAACAGAATATTTATATAAATAGTACTGCCAACTTACACAGCAGGATTGAGGTTACACTTGAGGCTACATCTTAGATTTTGTTTTGTAATGTGTTACTTTGGTTTGTAGATGTCTTTTGTATTACCAGTATTGCCAAGTGAGTGTATGCACTGACACCAAAAACGTCAGTCCAAGGTGTCAGTTCTTATACACTGACATTCAATGTATAAGAACTGACATCACTCATTTGGTGATTTAGCATTATAAAAAAGTATTCTCTTCATTTTACCAAGTGTTATTTTTAGCATCAGAGATATTGAATTATCACAATAGTGTTTGTGATCATAAGGGCATGATGCATACCTTGAGAAGCAATGGAAGTTTAAAGGTAAATGATTAACCAACTGTTCATTTTCTTTAAAGTAGAGGCATTGGATTCAGTTTCAAACTGAAAGAATGTTTTATTTTTTAAATTTCTTGGTTTAATTGCCAAAGGACATGGCATATTCAGGTAAAAAACTTGATGCTATTGAACAAGTAAAGCAAAAACAAGCAGTTGTTATGTAATTAACAACTATGTTAATTTCAAAAACAGAAGTATATTGAAATCAGCTAGTAACTAACACATTCAGTCGAAATGTAAAAGTTGAAAAGGTATATGTGATTGTACCAACGAGTTAAAAGAAGGTCATGTTATTAAATGTTTTTGCTATGCTATAAATAATAAGTTACTAAAAAAACTGAAATGTTTCAGATTTTAAATGACATCCAAATTAACATTTTTTTAATGTTTTGTGTGTTACCTTTATTTATTAAATATCATATTCTTCGCTCTTAAACCATAAAATTCAGTTCAACGGCAATATTGCAAAATAATTTTAAAATGAGCATATTTTTAGAATTTCCGTTCCACTGTTCCGCGTGCTGGAGATAAAAAGGTTTTTTTTTACGTCATAGAGTGTTGCCATTGCTCGCTTTTAAATTGTTGAGTTTGTTAACCAAAATTCATTAAAGTTTTACAAAATATGAAATAGATAGTAAAAGAAATTCGAAATATGGGCTTCCAGATGCCCATATTCGGGTGGAAACGTACGTTATTCAAAATTGGCTGGCTCTAGATACCGTTGTTTTATCACAATGCGAGAAACATACATGCATTTATGCAGATTCTTCATTATTTAATTTCTTTATAAATATAATACAGGGCGATAATGTTTGGTGGAAACAATTTGGAAAGTAAATCTGACATTTATAGTGAAGCAACGCAAAATGCCAAAACAAGAACAATAGTTCTTCAGCGACAAAGCCCCTTTGGACTAATAATAAATTATAATAAAAGTACTATAAAATTGAGAATCAGATAGATTTAAATGAATTAGAATAGGAAATTTTTCACAGACAAGGCCATAAAGATGAAACCACAAAATGAATAGGCAGATTAGAAAATTGTATTTTTATATTCAATGTAATTTTAGTACTTCACAAAATGTGATTTCTCTTTGCTTGTACTTTGCTCTCTTTGCTTTGAGCTTATTTTCACTGATTTAGAAATACTGTTAAATTGTCCAAATGAGAAATATCTAAATTTATAGGGAACATAGTGCATGGCTAAATTAATGAAATTAGTTTAAAGTAGCAATCTATAATAATAAAACCTTGATGAAGGTAAAAAGATTCAGTTATTTAATATCTTATTTAGCAGGAAATGCTCTAGCTGCGGTTTTGGGATTTTCGAGTTATGAAAGCTGTGCTTACTTAGACAGTTATTTGGTCAAACTGACCTAATCATAAGTTCTCATATAAATATCATATTTACTTGTGTATTTTCCTTCTAGCTTTCTGGCACTAGGTTCTGAGAATTTTTTTAAGTAGTCATATAATTTTCTGTCAAGGCAGTCATGAAGTGAGCTCTTCTAAATTTTAAAATGAATTAAGCCATGTAGTCGTTCTTTTCATCTCACAAATTGATTTGCTCGTGAATTTTGGGATTTTCTGATTGAGAGAGCAATTACAGTGAAGAGCTTCTGGTTGATGGTTCTGAAGCTTGTTACACATGGGAAGACATTGAACAGTGATGCAGATGATGAACATGGAGACGACTTCCAAGCTATTACAGATGACACAAACAGCAGTTCTAACAGCACTGAATGATTTGAGGCCTGAGGAGCATCAGTAGAAAAAAATAAGAGTGGTCTAGATTCAGGCAGGACACAGGGAAATAAAAATATTTTATTAGATATTGTGATGATAATATTACTATGCATTCTTATCAGAATGCAGACTTCTTTTAAATAAAGTATATTTTGATAGTTATATGTTGTTTACCCGTGAATACTTTTCATTTGTTATGTTTCTGCTGTAACCGCATCCTTTTGAAATTAAATTATTTGCATAATTTTCTCCTCTTACTAAAAAAGCATTAATACGCTAGTAAATACAGTAAACTGTTAGCCATGGAGTCAGTAAGAAACTGCAATAATGTGAGAGTGTTGAGAAAGTTCACAGTGAGTGCTTAATAAGTTATGAAGTTTACAGTCTCTTAATGTCACAGCAGGTGCTTATGGAAATATATTTATATCCCCTAATTTTACAAAAAAATTCCTAAAGAGCTGAGTTTATTATGCAGTAAGAAATGAGGATCAGATTTAGGTTATAAGACAAGGAAACTTTTGATCTTAGTAAGAAAAGTAGTGGAATGTAGAGAATCATCTAGCCTGTTAGTTAATTCTACTTACATAAACACTAATACTACAGTAGGCAGAAAAGCGTCAAACAGGAATACACCTTCAAAAGGGAATATTGCAAGTGCGGCCTTATCGGCCAAATTCATTGAAAAAGGTCCGTATCTTTTGTAAAGTCAAAACTATTGGTCCAGAATACTGCCCATATGGAATTCTGGCTCAAAGACAAGCAGCAAAAGTGTAAGAATCATCACAATTATTGTTTAATTCTGTGATAAGGTAGTTAAAAAGAGTGTGTGTTGTGTTCCAAAAACATAGCAGCAAAAACTTTATGGACAAAAGCATCTCGGAGAAAACAACGCTAGGCAAAAATGTCGTGGGAGGGAAAAAATGCAAGAAGAAAACATTGTATTTCTGAAACATATCATCTTTTTTTCAATCACAAGACCTTGTCATTGAAAAAAAGTGTTTAAAAAACTTTGCAGTTTAAAAACATTGTTGTTGAAAATATCGTGGGAAAAATAAAGCATCTACAAATCATCTAATGATGTGTGGGCGCAAGAAAGAATGAGGAATATTTTTACTTTTTCATATTTTTGAATTAATTAATAAGTTTTTCCTGAAAAAATAAGTAGGAAATTCAAGCATTCAGTAATTGAAAATGAAAGCATAAAATTAATGCTAAGTATAGCAGCCAATAGAATTTTAAACTTATATAGTTAACTAATAAAAGTCATTAATTAATTAACTTCGTATTAAAAGCTTTATTGATAATTTTTCGTGGAAAATATAGTCTAAAAAAGGTTAAAAAATTGAAAATTAATAACTACTTGTGGTTACCTCTATTAAAATTGTTTAATTAATTATAAAAGTACAAAATTCTGTTAACTGCTATAAAATAGCATTAATTTTCTACTCATTTTCAGTTTTTGAATGCTTAAGTTTTCCTCTTAATTTTGCAGCAAAAATTTATCTATTAATTCAAATATAAAAGTAAAAACATTCCTTATTCTTTCTGGTGCTCACAAGTCATTGAATACATTTGCAACTTTTAAAGCCTGAAAAACTTGTGTTTGTGATGTTATCATCATGCAATGATTTGCAGGTGCTTTATTTTTTACCATGATATTTTTGTATAACAGTGTTTTTAAACTGGGAAGTTTTTTAATCACTTTGATTTCAACAAAAGTGTTTTAGAACTGTAATTTTACTCCTTGCTTACTTTTCTCCCACGATGTTTTGTATGACGACTTTTTCATCTTGCATTGTTTCTGCGCGATGTTTTCGCCTGTAGCCGAGTGAGTCTGTACCTAAAGCTGAAAATGCATCAACTTTGTTTTCTAATTTAAATATTCACAGAAAGAGAATATTTTACTTCAAACTAGTAGTGTTGTTTTAGAAGAGGAAAAAAACAGGAGTTAGTGAGCAATGTATGTGATTCTAGATCTCTTGCATTTGTTAAAAAGTAAATTGTGGGTGCTTTAGCATTAGAAGCAGTTTATAAAGAAGATATCAAGATGTTTTGGAGCATCAGAGTTCTTTGGTTTACAATGTAATTCATTTGAATCTGCATAATAGGTTTAACATGGCATTAAAGATTACAAATGAAGCTCTTATTACAAAGAAAACTACAAATGGGTAAATAGCAGTTCCAATTAGGTAGGTGAAGCGAGTGGCAAATTTTCTACCCCCGTGTAGTTAACAACCACTTTGAAATAAAAAATATTGGAATGCATTCAGATGTTGATGTTTTAAAAGAAATCAATAATTTGTCTCAGATTAAAAGTCATTAAGGAAATGATATTTCTGATTATAAATCAAGAGTTAAGATTGGATGGATTCAATAAAATTAAAAATTTGAGTAAGCTGAATGTAAAGATTTCCTACATATCTGAGTGCAAGGAAATCATTAATTGGTATTGATTTTCTGAAGAGAAGTACTTCGAGTGTGCAGCTGATGATGCTAAAAGCTGCTAGATATTATCAAAAGTTTTCAAATAATTGATTGTCTAACTTAGCTCGATTTATCTGATGAGGTGAAAATTAATGGCAGATCCTCATCCTTTGAAAAGTAGGCCACAAACGATCATCCAGTCACTCAAAAAATATTGTGCCATTTGTGCTATGGATGGAAGTGAGAATGAGATTATCTGTGAGATGGAGGATGACAAGTGATGTAAGTTGTCAAATTGATAATGATGCCATTCGCCTAAACTTGCCTGTAGCAGAGGGAGACTTCTGAGAATTCCTAGATAATATCAAGGCAGACTCTGGGATTGAGAAGTTTAATTTAATAAGGGTTAAATAAAATTTAAATAATACTTTTTTTATTCATTAGAATTATTATTGTTTCCAATTACTCGTTTTTGTGATCGAATTATTTGTTAGTCAGTTTAGCCTCATTTCTAAGCCGGTTTCCTAACTTCAGTAGCAAAAAGTTTGCACAATTTCTCGCCTCAGCTATGGAAATATCTGGTAATGCTGAAAGGACTGGAATGCATAGAGGGAAATAAAATTTTACAATAAACTTATTACTGTTTACATGAAATGGTAAAAGCAAGTGAGCAGTATAACAATGGGAACAATAATAAATTATCTTCATAATACAGGTTTCAAGAAATGCTTTGTACAGATGGAAATGTTTTAGTATAAGAACGAGGGAAAAGAAAAAAACTAGATTGTGAATAAAATCACAGTGGTTGTACTTTATCAGGTACATTACTATAGTGTACTAGGTCATAACACATGTTCTTTACACTCAAAGAAAAGTTATTTGCTTAGCAAAATAAGTCAGTAGTCATCTTCACAATATAACAGCTTTTATACTTGACAAAAACAAGTTGCAAGAATGCATGCATCTGTACGCGAACATCAGCAGAAACACACTACTAATCAATATACGGATACAGTTACAATCGCACAGTTTCTTTAAAGTTACAGTTTTAGGTATATGAAATAATGCAATTTAATAAACAGTTAAAATGTAAATAAGAGTTATGGTTAAACTGCCACATCGTCTTAAGTCAGTGGTTCCCAAACTTGTCTGAGTTTTCGTGCCTTTTTTCAATTAAAATTCAATAAGATTATCCTTTGCAAAAGTAAATTCAGATGGAGCACTAATGTTAAATGGATCTTGAATCCATGTAAACCTGTCAAAATTTCCATTTTGAACGCTTTTCTCAAACCAGATAGTTAGATGTGATAAGTGCCGGTCAGACGTAGTTTTTATATTTTGAGAAAGATCAAGTTCATTTGACGTCAAGATTTGCTGCAATGTTAAAAAATAATCTTTGTCTGCATTTTCATTCAAATTTCTTCTCCATAGTGTGAGGTTTTTTTGTTTTTTGTTTTTTTGAAATAAAAGCTGCTATTTATTCGATTGACTTCAAAAGGTGCATGTTTCTTCAATGCAGAGAGAGATTAAAAGAATTTAGCTCTTCAGAAATGTCTCATGAAATGCCAGTTTTATTAAAACATTGGCATCAGCAAAATCTGCATCTCTGTAGCCTTCCTCTTTAATGAAAATAATATTTCTTGCCGCAATTTAAAAGTATGTGATAAAATACTACCGCTGGAAAGCCATTGTGCACTACTGTAATACAGCAAAGATAAGTGTTTGGCTCCCATATTCTCGCACAGCTTTTTTAAAAAACTTTGCTTTCAATGGACAAGATTTTATAAAATTTATGACATTTACTGCACATTCTTACTCCTGATTCAGTGCAGGACTCGGATGCTTTGACACAAGCGCATCCCTGTGAATAATGCAATGGGTCTACAATACATTTGGTGATTTGATTCGAATAATTGAATTGTATCAAGAGTCTGGAACAGGTTCTGAGCCTTTGCTCCTGCAATAATAATATTACAAAACAGAAGGTCTTCTATAATATTATTGCCATCTATAAATCATACATAGCTTATCATACTGTCCACGGCCACTCCCCCCGGGGGTTGACTTAGGATAATTCCTGGGAAGTACTGTCTTGGATCTGTACTTAAGCAGTCTCAGCCACGGAGGTATATAAGTTGACTTCACAGGACTAGAGCCCGAGTTTATTCTTAGGTTGGTTCAGGCTTTGCAGGGACCGTATTGGTACTGTCATGTCTGTTCCTCTGTCTGTGGTGGAGCTATATTGTCAGATTTTGTTGGTCATCCTAGGGGAAACGCCCCTATTGGTGGAGTCGGGTGATGCCGCATGACGTTGCATCCTGACTTTGTGGGGCTCGTCAGCTTCACCGGTTGAATCGCGGCCCCGAGGATTGCCTCTGGTGGCCAGGTTGATATTATATGTAGAGCGATCTCTGAGAACGCCAAGTAATAGTCCTGGTTTTCTGGTGTAACTGTCCACAGCCAGCATCCATTATTGTTATCCATAGCCTTATGTAGCTGTAATCCAAAGTCCATTCCTTTCAATTTTGCAATTAAGTGATCATTGATATCCTTTTCCATATGTTGTATTCACCAACTAATTGTGTTACTGGACAAAGTCACATTTAGCACAAAAGCAGTTTCCAGCAGACTCACCTACCATGATGTTCACCATATCTACAACAGCCGAAAGAATAAGTTCTTCTGCGATGGTGTGAGGCTTCTTACATTTTGCGATTCTGTAAGCCATCTTGTAAGATGCTAGCAAAGCATTATTTGGCATTGATAAATGCATGCAGTTCAAAAAGAAATTTCTTTTTTGTTGCTGTTTCGGTTCTTTTAACTTCCTGGCAAAAAATCCTTAATGTTTGTCAAGTATGCTGTTGTGATTAGCTTTTAAATGGCATTTCAGTGATCTTGGAAGCTTGCACTCCACTGCCAAAACTTTCATTCATATTGTGGTCTCCCTTCAACATTCATTTGTGTTGACGTAAAACCAAACTCAATAACCATCATCATATTTACAATATTTTCTTTTCCTCATAGTCAAGCCACTGGTTGAAGACATATGATCTTTATCTACACTGTTACGTTTATTAGTGTCCCAAAATCAGTCCATCATTTTGAAGATACAACAGCTATTTATCAAATACAAGAAACAAGAAGTTATGTAACACTAACTGTACTTCAAGAACTAATTTATATTACCGTTTATTTATATGAAGTGCTGAGTTTAATTTTACTAGACTTAGATTATAAACCGACTGAATCAAGCCAGCGATACTAGCTTATGTACTTTCCACAAGATCTTCCACAACAGTCCAAATCTGTTGCGAAAGGTATATACACTTTGATGTGTCTAATATAACGGTCAATGTAAGTTGAGAACACTGAATATAGTAGAAAGTGTGTGCATCTGCTGTAGATTATAGTGCCACCACTTCTAGATGTCATATTGTAAAAATTACACTGTGAAATAGAAGTACTGCTGAGCAAAGTGAATGGAGTGAAAATAGATGGATTATGTTACATCCAGCTTTTTATTTAAAAATTTCTTAATATCGTGTCAATCATCCAGTGACCAATAGAAAGACATCCCCTGTTTGGCATCATTGGCAAGACCGCAAAAAGTAGCAACCTCAACCTCACTCCAATTTCGGTGAGAAAAGTTGTTAAAACATTCACTCATTCGATGAGTGAGAGGAGAAGAAAGCAGTTGTGGCATGCATAATTTTGAAACTTTAAGGCTGTAAAACCACTACGCAGTTCCACTAAGATAATCATCATGAATGCTTTTGTCAAATTATGCATTTTCTTAATAAACCTGTCAGCAAAATTGTTACTTTTGCTGCTGATTTGACCGGCGTTTCTGTGACAAGCGTGAATCACATAAAATCCAACCTGAGAGAAAATGGTAGATTTTTTACTCTGGGGAAAAAAATGATCGCTGAAAGTCCGTACAAATAAAATGATATGATGAGCTATAACTTTAGCAGTAATATGAAGCAAATTTCATCATTTCTTTTTACAGAATAAGCTGTGATAAGGTCGTTCTAGCCTTGCACGTGTTCTCAGGTTAGATTGTTGTGAGATCTATCACAATTATACTGTGAGATCGAGAAGACACAGCAATGCTGGATTGCATTCGCAAGAATATTCTGTGCTGGCAACTTTACTTTTATATAGAGTCAAGTAAAAACAAGCTGCACAAACTATCTAGATATTTATAGTGTCTCGCTTTTTTTTAATGCGGCTAAATGTCTTGGTTCAGTTAATTATGAAGCTTTTACAATATTTTGCGGCACTCCTGTCAGAGGCCATAGCTCCCAGGGGTGGCACAACACACAAGTTGGGAACCACTGGCTTCAATCGTGAAGATGATGATGAGGATTGTTTCCTTTGAAGTATACTGACTCATTTGTATAAAATATATTGAGATCTTTTTGGGAGGGGATATGTGTGTGCATTGCATGAAATACCAGACACTAAAAAAGATCTCTAATTTACTGAGATTTGGTAAAGAGGAATATTTTTTACGTGATTTTTTACATATTCACTTGTGAATGAGAAACACTAGCAAGAAAACTGTTATTCAAGTGAAATTTGTATCACTAGTCTGTGGAAACTTTTCAGTCACTGTTATATTCATTTGTATTGAACTTATTTATAAATGAAGTACTGATACCTATATTATTTATTTCAGGATACACTTGGTGAACCACCAGCAAAGGAAATATCTTTAGAAGATCACTGTGCTTACAAATATTTATTCAATTTCAGAGGTGTGGCTGCGAGTTTTAGGCTGAAACACTTGTTCCTTTGTAGGTCACTGGTTTTTCACGTGGGCAGCGACTGGCTTGAATTTTTTTATCCAAGTCTTAAGCCATGGGTGCATTATATTCCTGTTCCAAATGACATGTCGAATATTAGGTAAGCAGATTATTTTCTGTGAAATAAATTACTGTGTTTTTCCTCCTTATGGATATAAATGCTTATTTTTCTAATCATTGCAGTGATCTTCTAAATTTTGCTAAGGAGAATGATGAAGTAGCAAGAAATATTGCTCAAAGGTTTGTTCAGTTATGCTTCTTAGTTCATTATATTGTCATTAACTATTGTATCTTCTGTTCTAGGAATCAAGTATAGCCGTAATCTGACCATCTGCCATTAATTTATTTAAAATGTATTTGTAATTAAATATTCCGCAAATTAGTATACAGAACTTATTTTAGCAATTAAGACATTTAACGCATTCCTTGTCAAAAGAAAAATGATTGGAAAACTCACATTAAATGCTGATTTTTTAATTATTTTTCATTTTGGCTGGCTTGCCCTTAATTCTACATCCGAATAACACATTTTTTTTTCATATTAAAATACAAATACAATACAAAGTCTGAGTTCCAGAGACTCATAAGTGGCCGAATGATAAAATTGCTGAACACTTGTAGTTCCATATGGGTTCAGTTCCAAGCGAACATGGTCATTTTCATAGTTTTCCCCATGTGTCACATGGATACAAGCCGGTTTCTTAGGAAGCCTTCCAGTAAGGCATCCCTCCTCGTAGACAGTTAGCCCAAGCATGCTTTGCCATAATCATATCAAACTAAAGTCCAGAATTGTCAATACTTTGGCTGTTCCGGATTTTAGATTATCAGTTTAAATATAGTAAGATGACACATAGAAATTATAAAATATTCTTTATTAACATTTCTTTCTTTAAGAAAGATGTATTTTTCATAATGAAAGATTTTTCTCTGAAACACCACCACATGAATTAAAAAGGAAATTCCGATATGTCACGAAGCCAAAGTGACAGTGTTTTCTGGATTTAAAACCATACTACAGGCATTCGCCATTCCTTTAATTGATTGATGATTGGAGGTATTGTTATCACAGTGTAAGTGTTCAGTTATATCATCTTCATTTAGCATTTCTTCCCATATACCTTTGTACAGAAAATATCTAATTTTCTTATGATATCTGAAAACCTTCAAGTTCGCAACTGTCATCATCATCATGAAATATGGTAGCTGACTAATTATGCAAAGCGTTTTTAAAAATATCTGCAAGCACATCCTGTTATAATCTTGCAGTGCCCTAACATTGTGCTTGACTATTATATAGATTTCATATTATTAAAATGTATTGAATGTTTTTATAGAATTTATATTAAAATTTCTCTAGAATTGTACCGACTTGCCACATCAGTTTTTAAAAATATCTTTATATTTTCATTTTGTTGTGCACAAAATTCCGATATCCATTGGTTGATTGACAGATATGCAGATGCAGTTGAGGTGTTTTAAAGGGACATACAGGAATATCAGTTACTGGGGAAAAAAATCACTTTTATGGCACATCGGCTTTTTCTAGCATATGATTTTCCCTATTTCTGGAATATTATATACCGTATAAGAAAGAGGATTTCTTCAAAAGGTTTTTTTTTTCTTCCTAGAGGCTCTGAGGTCTGGATTTCAGATTTTGTACTGTATAATTCTTCAGGTTCAGATTTTGAAATGATGTGAAAGCCCAACAGCTGTATCCCATCATGTCACCATGGTTTCTGAAAGGCATGCAGAACATTTCCCATACAAAAATACCCTACTTTCTGTACATGGCTGTTGTCTAACTCAGGCCTGTCCGACACTGACAATATGGAAAAATATTAGGAAATGCATTTTATTCTGGGGGCTGCACTGTATTAATTATGTATTTATAAATTTTGGGGGAGGGAATTTGAAGCAGAATACATTATAATTATAGTTATTCATAAATTAAGAGTAGAACAGTTAAAGATTTATGACTACATGTAAATAATTATAATAATGGTAATCAGTAGAACTATCAAATATTAAATTTAGTATAATCAGTACGATTTGTTTCTGTTTTCTTTCATTTAATTTGTAAAGTCAGTCTCAGTACTTATATTTGTACATCTTAAGAGATGCCTGTGATTTATATTTCATGAATTTCTAAGTTGATCCAAAAGCAGTCACATTTTTTTCTGCTGAGTTCTCAGATGGAATTTTTTCTTTTGTTATATAACTGTTATAAAAATCAGTTTCTGGTTCAGATGTTTGAAAAATGCATTCCAGTTCCTCATTGCAGTGTAAATCAAATAGTTCCATTTAGAGATTTTCTGGAGCTGAATCAATATTAGTGTGGAAGGGAGTTTTATATACTAATGTTTATTAAAATTGCAACACCATGAATGAAACATGCAAATAGAACCAAACTTAAAGGAAATGTTAAGTGAGGTGAGATATGCAAATGATTATAATTACAAAGTGAATGTGCATGCATGAAAGAACCAGTTGCTTGTTCCATATATATAAAGGACTGAAACGTTGCACTGAAATCTGTTAATCGTGCTTTGTCTGCACCGAACATTTAATTAGTGGTCAATATGCCTTTTCAACAGAGCAGGGCGCCAAACCAACAACTAGCAGAGTTCAAATGAGACTGCATCATTGGTGTGCGAGAGAGCTGACTTTCATATCAAGCAATCATAACCCACATGCAGCATAATGTCAGAACAGTGAGGCATGTTAGAAAGAAATGTATAAAGAAAAACCAAACAACGCAAATCCGTGGCAGTGGAGCATGCAATAGCACAGTGGCTCGGGACAAGAGACAACTGATCCGTGTGGCTGTGACGGATCATACAGCATCCTCTTGTGTGTTAGCACAACATTGGAACACAGCTACAGGTGTTTTGTTGTCTAGCTCCATGGTGAGTTACCGGTTGCTGCAGCATGAACTGCATGCAAAGGTTTCTCTGCGCATGATTCCTCTGTCGCCAAATCACAAGACACCTCCAACTTCAATGGCTACGGCAGCACAGTGCATGGCATGCTGTGTGGCAGTAGGTTGTTTTCTCTGATGAATCTCACTACAGTCTGGTATACAGTAATGGAAGAGTATGTGTCAGATGTTATAGAGAGGAACGTCTGCTCCCACAGTGGGTTATCCAGCGTCAAAGGACACAAATGCCTGGCATCATGGTGTGGGAAGCTATTGGAATAATTGTCAATCCCATCTCATCTAGCGCAGATTGCGGGTAACCTCAACAGTGATTGGTACATAAGTGAAATTGTAGAGCTGAAAGTACTCCCCATTC
Source organism: Stegodyphus mimosarum (assembly GCA_000611955.2). Classification (NCBI taxonomy): domain Eukaryota; kingdom Metazoa; phylum Arthropoda; class Arachnida; order Araneae; family Eresidae; genus Stegodyphus; species Stegodyphus mimosarum. The sequence continues at coordinate 65,351 of KK112392.1, forward strand.
TTCATTGCGTTCAGTGCATTGTATTTCAGCAGAATAATGCCCATGCATATGTTACAAGCCTTGTTTAGAGTACAACAGGTTTCGCTTCTTCCATGGCCTCCTTATTCCTCAGATATGTTGCCCATTGAGCATGTCTGGGATTTCATCAATCGGTGACTCACTTATATAGCTGGTGGGGCACACACTGATTCTGAACTTTGGCATCAAGTCGAAGTCATATGGAATGCCGTTCCCCAGGTTTGCATTCAGAACCTTTATGATTCAATGCCACAACGTGTGCAGGTTCTCATCACTCATTGATGCTCTGTTGGTGTGAAAGTATATGTATAATAAAATATAATTCACTCTTTTATGACTACTTGTATAACATGATTCGTCGGTAATACTTGAGCACATAAATGTTTTTGATGAATCAAACAGTAGATATTAACTAAGTCTTCAATTTTAATGTTATTTGATTCTAATTTATTCATTGGCGATTTTGCAGTTTCTTTATCTATACCAATCATAGTTGCTGCATCATCAGTTGATACTCTAGAAAAAATTTCTAAATGCAAGGTGTTTTTGCATTAACGGTTTTAGACCATCTCAAAATACCTTCTCCTTTGATAGCGTCCTTCAAACTGATCAGATTTAATATTTCTTAGATTACTTCAAATGATTCATTTACTTCACAAACAAATACTACAAGCTGAGCTATGTCTGAAATGTGTGTACTTTCATCAAATGCTAAAGACAAGTACAGGGTGGTCATAAAGAAACTTTCCCAACATATGCTGTTCAAGCATCCGTTCCGGTTAACCGATCGAGAGAAGATTGCAAGTATAGTTATTCAGAGGTATGCGCTTGAGATTCTGTGAACAGCAACACAGGGGCACTCACGGTTACGGTTGTAGTTACAGAAACTCAAAAATGTCAAATGTCAATGCCGACGTTTTCCAGCTGCAAAAAGTTCAGCGGATGCGAAAACCCTAAATAGCATTGGAACGATACCAATGTGTCCAAAAACTAACGTGTTGTGCATACACAAAAAAGAGTTCTGAAAACCAGCGAACGAAACACGATCTGGGCGCATGCAGAAAATTTGCATGTGACAGAGGCAAGACACCAGTCACTAATGCCAACACATATCAGACAAAAGAATATATTTAGATGAAACATTGGTTCCATCACAGGCAAGTATGCATTGCATCAGGAGACGGTGGACAGTACCGCTGAACATAACAGGGCATGAGGGATGTTTGCAATCTCATGCAGTCAACATTTAGGCGAGCCTCGTTCCGCCAATCGATTGTGGCACTACGGGTCCTGCCCCCCGCCGAGCCGAGGCCGAGGTTCAACCTCTTTCCCGACCCATTGAGAGGCAGACGCAACGCACCCATTGTGGGGCGTCACTGGTCGTCAATTTGCTACCTACCAGTCGCACGGGCGAGCCCGTCGCAGGGGGTCATTACCCAACAAACCCGGGGCGCTACCCCCAGGCTACCAGAATCACCCTGCTCTAAGACATGCCAGAACCCCGGGCCGGCCAATAAATGACCTTTCCGGAGTCCCCAGAACCACTAGGTTCATAATTTGTATACCCCCGTGGCCGAGACTGCCTAGGTACAGATCCTAGCCAGTAGCTTCGCAGAGTTCTCTACGAATGCAGCAATCTCATGCAGTATAGAATTCCTTAAATTCGACGAAGTTTTTCGATTGCACATGTAAACTCTGGATTTGAGATATCCCCAAAACCAGAAGTACATAGGCATCTGATCGGGGGCTCGTGGGAGTCACAGAAAAGGATAATGATGTGAGGTGATGTGATCACGAAAATGCTGTTCCAGGACCCTTTAATAAACCTCGCTATATGTGGAGGTACACCATCTTGCATCCAAACGATGTCATTGAGTGCATTCCACCTCTGAAATTCCGATGGTGGCGTTCATCCCATTTTGATAATACAGTTTTATCAATTCACTACGAACTATCGCAGGTAATTTCGTCGGTGTGAGTTCCCTTATGACGACTTCACGTACCCGCCTGGCATTTCCAATGTAATCCATTGGAAAGAAATTCTGTGTGCCATTACCTTAAGCAAAGGCCTACAGTCTTAAGATTCTTTGGGAACTATTTTGATTATTCAGAAGAGCTTGATGTGCACTTTTGGAATCTGACAATATGACTGACTGCCTTTACAAAAGAGTGGCTACGAATCGACAGTTGTTGAGTAACCACAGGAATAGCTTCGATTTCACGATCAAAGGCACTAGTAAGAGTTCCTATTGGTAAGTAGAAACTAAAAAACTTGCTAAAGATGCTTGCTCCAGCACCGCGCGTTCTCTCTAACATAGAGCCATCAGGGAAGACATGCAACCACGCACTTTAAGGGTAGCGAACCCCAATAGTTTCCATTGCAATAGATCTTAATTGTGAATCGCTCATTTCATTTTTAACAACTCTTTGAATAAGCTCAAGATTTATATTTAAATTCAAAAGGTCCAAGGGACAATGGGAAGGAGGTAAAATTAAATAATCTTGGCTCAACTCCAAAGCATCGGATTCTTTCTGAGCAGCCTGTATGAAGCCAATTTGAGTTTTAAGATTCCTAGAAGTTTCCTTATTAGAGTTCCTCCAAGAAGGGTTGTCAGGCAGATGCACCAGCTTCTGGTATAATAGGGTTGTTTTTCTCTTAATACAATCATGACCAGGTTCGAAACTGGTTAAAAGCTGCATTGCAAGAACAGAAGTAGATCTCACTGCCCTAGTAATTATACGTAACACTTGGTTCTGGAAGACTTCGAGGATCTGAACTATATTCTCTGGAGCCGTGATGAGCATCTCATGACAATGACCAGTAATTGGTTGAATGTATAATTTGTAAGTAGTTGTCAATGTCTCTTTGTCGCAGCCCCACCTTGAGCCAGCCAATCGTTTTAAGACAAAGTTTTCTTACAACTTTATTTTTCAAATGTTCTGCATGTTTCCTCCAATTTAAGCTTGGATCGAGGATGCAACACAAATATTTTGTCCAATCATTATGTTATGTTGAACGTCTACGCCCTTATATGTCAACTTCGGGATAAAAGTCTGTCTGTTCAGAGTGAAGAACTGGCACGTGCTCTTATCCTGATTTGCTGTCATACCATTCTTTTGACACACATTTAATAGCTTCTTCTAATTCTAAAATATCAAAATCTCTTGTCCAAATCCCAAAGTCTCATGGGAGTCCTTGATCATTTCTTCATCAGCTTTTAATCTCTCTTAAGTTCACCACTCAAATGTTGATTAGAAGCATAAAAATTCATAAATTTGAGGTAAGTCAAAAATTATATTGCTCTAGAATTGATTATGTTATAAAATTGTTAAGGGAAATATAAAAGTTTTAAAATTAATTCTGATAACTACCTGAGTTCTGGTCTCATAGCATACCAAAAATTAAAACAATTGGATGACAGATTTATGCAAAATTTTTTCCGAAGTTACACATAGCAGCACGAGTTGCTGCTCCCCATAAGAAAATACGTCTTTTTAGGCACCATCACGAATCAGTTCAGTGAGTGAGTTGCTCGTCATGAACAGTTGATTTACTTTGATACAAGCACAAATCAATTACTGAATTTGCCATGATAGGAAACTGGTAACCTATGTCTGCTGCTTTTGAAATGCTGGCAGATTTAGAACTGAAAAGGTTTTCTAGATTTTATGTAACTATCTGTGCTTGGGCTGAGGCCATCACAGTAATGTTTGATATATTTAGTGAAGCCATTGTCTGGTAAGGATGTCCTTCTCAGTACCCTGAAGTTCTTATTGAGAAGTAGAAGTCGAGTTTTGCTCGAGCTTTTAGAACCTTAGGGATGGAGCCCCATCCCCACGCCAGTATATTAAAATGTAGTTAAATAACTAGACTAGTAGAGCAGATAATCAAAAAATATTGCTCAAAACAAATTCAGAAAGAGCAGATGTACAGGGTTCGTACGGTCCTTAAGAGTCCTTAAAAGTCCTTAGGTTTTCTTTAATCAATTTTTGGTCCTTAAAAGTCCTTAATTTCGGCCTAAATCGGCAGAAGGTCCTTAATTTTAATCATCCGAAATTTCTGTCTGTTTTTACGACTGGCATTTTGAGTGTGGATTAGCATTTTGGGAAATATTTTTGGCGATTCACTGACAAGTATGATTATCTTTTGAATGGGTTATAATTTGTTCCTGTTTCTAATATAAATGGTGGAATACTTGAGTTTCAGAGTGAAAGAAGTGCAACATATGCATTTCGAAATTATTTCTTTTTTTCTAATGAAGAGCTCTTAAACAACTTTTCTCTTTTAGGGATGCGAATTCTTTTATTAAACAGTTTTAAATTTGGCAACTGATCAACATTTTGGCGATTTTAAGATCAGTTTCTGTAGAAAAGTTTTAACTTCGAAATCTGGGAATTTTTGGACGATTTTTTTAAAACATTGTAACATTGAAGTATTTCATTAAAATAATGATAATATATTGAAATTATATGTAAAAATGACATTAAAATAAAACATTTTTAATTTTTGCTGTCATATTATAAAGTTTCATTTTGGCTACTTATTATACAATATTTTGAATCTGAAAAATAAACAAGGTATAATGCTATAAAGAACAATTTATGAAACAATTCTTAGCAAAAGGAAAATAGCTATCTAATTAATTTAAAATGTCCTTTTAAATTTTTTCATGGTAAAAATTTTTCCCATGTGTCTGAAAATATTCAGAGTTCTCATAATATGCATCAGTTTTCTCTATAAAATTAATTTTACACTTTTTCCCACTGTTCCCCCCCAAAAAAATATTTCTGTCTTTTTGCTGTTACAGAATTGGTAGGGGTAATTTTTCCTTAAGGATTTTATACATTACAGCTTAGAAAGTTTAGAAACATTTTAAGACAAGATTTACAGACCCATGTTTCTAAGATTCCAATTTATTATATTCATTTCTAGAAAAATGTGATAAAATAAAAAATGTCTCCATGGTTTAACACTTAATGGATGTATTTTACAGAAAGTTTGTGATGAATTTCTTATTTTTGGAGAACATCTGGAAGATTAATGAAAACGTAATATTTGAATGTTTAACTTCTGATATTAGAATCTTTTCCTTGACATGTTTATCTTCCCTTTATTTTCTCTACTTTTCACTAGACACAAATATGGAAAATATCAAAAATGCTTCTAATCTTATCACATGGACAGGTATTATAAAGAGGAATTTCTTAATTAATAAAGAAATTGAAAATTGACAATTTAAAAGATTCATCTAATATGTCTTAATGGATCATACACAGGGCTAGCACTAAGCATTTTCCCGCCTGATGCAATCTCTGTGCATCCTAAATTCTGCTGCCTAGTGCCTTTCTAAATTCTGCTTCCAGTACCTGCTCTAAATTCTAAAAGTTTTACAATTTTTAGATTTGTTGTGTTCTGTTGATTCTGTTGTGTCTTTTAAATTTGAATTCAGCTTCAAATTTAAAAGACACATATTCTGTTGTGTCTTTTCTGTCGTGGGTCCTTAATTTTTTTCATTAATGGTCCTTAAAAGTACTTATTTTTTCTGTGCAGAAATGGGTACGAACCCCGATGTAGCATAATATATCTGAATATCTTTTAATGTGTAATTATCCTAATCTCATTTAAGACACAATGTCATAAATTACATGTATTATAAACTGTGAAATTTTTTTAGATTGTGATTTTAATAGAGCTTTTCTAACAAATGTTGTTAAAAAATTAATAAAATTTAATAGTGGCCATGTAAATCCATGATGACTAAGGTTATCTAACTACCTAATGTAATTATTCATAACTAATTGTTTGCCCTTAAAGATTATCTCTGCATATTAATGCGAGTTATTGCCTTTCATTAATTTTTACCATAGTCAGAAGATAAAGCACAAAAATGTAAAAATTCAGATAAAATTTATTCTTCCTGTCTAAATACAAAACAACTTTTCACCTCTAGTGCTTTAGTGGCTTATTGCAACCTTAAAGGTTATTAACTGGGTTACAACCCCTGGAACTCTATACGAAGCTATGACACTAAATGCATCAGACAAAGCCCAAATAACTTTCAAAACTTGCCAACCATGCTTACATCAGGCCTTTCAGGTTTGCTCTGATCAGCAGGTCTCTCTCGAGGCAAGCAGCAGCAGTGACAACAGCCAATCATTTTTTACGAGTCATGCTGATTATTATTTTATTTCTCATTTTAACCTATGCCCCTTGAGATAAAATCTACCTGCTATGTACTAAACCTCTAGACTGAGCAACTATGTGACAAAATGAGACATTAAAAAAATCAACATAAAGCTAACTGTTAGTAACACATAAATGAAATGTCACTTATCTTCTTTCAACTTGTAAGGATTTTAAGTTTTACTAAAGTTTATTTTGTTTTAAACCTTTATTATTTTCTCTTATTTTCCATTTCCGGCCAGAATAAGCGCAAAAAGATTTTGTCTATGCAAATAAGATTGCAAACTGTAGAAATATTTAAGACGTGACTTTTAGCCAAGAGAGACGTGAAAGAGATTTCTCATGGCCTTTACCACACATGTGATTTTCGTTGTCTGCCTTTAAGGCCAGAACTTAGTTCTCGCTGATGTTTGAAGATGTACTGTGGTCTTTGCATTCTGCTCACTACGTACGTAGTAGTAAAGGGCCGGTCTTCGTGTTACTATTCTCTGTAAAGCATCTTAGTTTTTATTTAGTTAGATTAGTTTATTTTCTTATTTTCTACGTTTTAGACCAAAGGTATTGGTCTTTGTATCCCGGAATCTGTGAGCGCCTGTACGCTGTGAGAAATAAAGAGTAAAGTTAATCCATTCTTATTTGTGTTGTCTGTTCTACGCACACATGAGAATAGCTTTGAGTAGGCTCCATGTTCTTATTCAGGACTCCAGTTAGTTATGTTGCAAAATTAACTAGACGGAACAGTAGTCCTAACAAACTATGTCCAACTATTATAAGTGTAACATATTTAATGCTACTTGATAATTTTATAAAGTTTATTTTATTCTCAAACTCTCATTAATAATTATGTTAATCAAGTTATGTTTAATAATAATGCATCCTACTTATGGATCTATTTGTTTTTAGGATGGTATTACAAAAGTGAATTTCAGGCATAGATAATATTTTTAATTTAATTTATTCAGTTCCCATTTGCTCGTGGGTCCTTAATTTTTTTCATTAATGATCATTAAAAGTACTTAATTTTTCTGTGTAGAAATGGGTACGAACCCCAATGTAGCATAGTATAGCTGAATATCACATTTTATAGTTGCCCCTTCCCCCAAGGTGAATATACAAGTCAACACCAAAGCCTGAATTCCTTTACTCTTCTCTTTTGGAATATCCTGTATAACTCTTAATTCTAGAGCTATACAAGATATTCCAGAGGACTAGCATTTTAAGAAATCGCAGTAAGAAATTACATAGTATTTCCTGTGTTAGTAAATAACTACACTGAGTCATCAGAGTATCTTATGCAGCTGTTTAAAATCGCGCAGGATATTCTTCAGGAAAATAAGAATATGCGTCTCTAGTGACTTCCGTTTTAAGAAATGAAATCTAGCTTCTCTCGGTGTTGCAAGAGCGATTTTATACCTTGCTTAGATTGTTAATCTAGTAACAAAGAATCGATTTTTATAAATTTTTAGGCTTTTAATTCTTTATCTATTTTCATGGGTGTTTTTTTCTATCATACACAAAACATTTAAAAAGTTATACTTGAGAAAATAATCATGTGGCTTAGAGGATTTGAAAATAATCATGTGGCTTAGATGTGAATGAAAAGCTGCTGCTCTTAAGGCACTTCACTAAGGATCTCTTTTAATACTACTCATACTAACTATTTAAATTCGGTGCCATTTCAGAAGCGAAAGATAATTAGCACATTGAATTCAATTAACTGGTAGTATCATTAATTGTATCATTTAAAGAAAAAAGATCAGTTACATTTTCAAAAAGCTTCTAAAAGTAATTCATGCAACAAAAACCAGACAAAACTACTTTTTAAATTAAGTAATAATGATGTAGAAGTAACTAAATATTTCTCCCCTCCCCTTTTCTGTAATAAATTTTGATTTTAGCTGCTCTTTAGAAGTCACTGACGTTATTTCATCTCTCTTTAATGAGTTCATTTTTTTAGGTTGTTTTTGAATGGTATAAACTGATAATTTTATAATTATCTGTGAATTTGTTGGTGAGCTTTGCAACATTGCTGCATAATGATCATATTTATTTACAATTAGCATGCATTTTATTATTTTATTAACAGATCTGAATGACAAAAAGAAAAGGTAAATAAGTAAATTTGTATTTTTATTTACTTGTAAGTATGTATGAATTATTATAAGCATTTTTGTTATGTTATTGAGCAATCCTTTGTTGTATGCTTATACTTTTTTTTGTTTAGAGGATTTGATTTTATATGGAACCACCTTAGAATGGAAGATGTCCTTTGTTACTGGAGGAATTTGCTGTTAAAGTATGCAAAGTTACTAAAATATAAACCAGAAAAAAATCATAGTTTTAAATTAATCAAACCAAAGAAACATTGATGTAAAATACTATTTAAAGTTATTAAAATATTTTTATAAATACAGTTTTTCAGTTTTTGAAACTATTTCATTATTCTCGAGTAAAACTACGTATTTCTATTGTGCCACTTCATATGCTAATACTGTATTCTTTAACTAAGCTTTTAACTTTCATATCACTTTTGTTTTGTTTAATTCAGTCATAAAATGTAAATTCACTTTCTTTGATAACGCTTTGCACAATTATATGTACAGTTTATATTTTTGTAAGTGTCTTGCCTTGTCTTTTAAAATGATATCACTGTTTTGTAAAATCTTATTTATTTAATTATGCCATGTAAATTCATTGATAAAAACAGTTTCAATCATTTATTCCATACCAAGACAAAGCAAACTGATCACAATTTTTGGCCCTTGTTTATCCTTATGCACAATGTAAAATGTGGAGTTTTAAAATTTTTATCTGCTCTATAGACTTTTATATAAACAATTTCTGGTACCCATTCTTTAAGCAGTTGTACAAAATTTAAGTAATTAGCTGTAACATAAAGAAAGAACATAGTGAAAAAGTATAATTTGTGCTTTGACTGATTTAGTGACAGTCATCATATTATTAGTTCTTTTCATGATTACAGTTGTAATATTTGTTCTTAAAAACATAATACATTGCTTTATAAGAATACTGAATCAACCTTGGTTGTGATCTCAAATTCTAGTTATTTAAATTCTAATGCATCTTGTTATTCTGCTGGAAAGAATCGAAAATCAGCATTGCTGTGCACAGCAATTATTAAAGTGCTGGATTCGTTTTGAAAGCAGGGTAATCTTCTGGATAGCAGTAGAAAATATAGCTTTGTTTCACTCTTCTGTACAAAGGTTGGTCCTAAGAAGTAATGCCTGTTTTCCCATTAAGGGTTTTGAATCCAGACATGCTGATGCTACTAAAGGTGTGGTCAAACTGTCTATGATTACAAAATTTAATTCTCAAAAGGAATTTGCTGCTGAGGATTATGTGTTAAATAAATGACCTCACCCCTTCCATTGAGCAGTATTGCTCATAATGCTTTGCTGTTCATAGATTTTATTCAGTTAGCCTAATTCAATATGAAGAAACTGGTTCAGATTATTATTGGCAATGATTAATTCTTCTGTTGCCAGGTGTAATTAGTTTCAGTAACTGCACAAAATAATGCATTGCAATTGGATTCTTTCAGGAAGTATAGAAGACATATTTCATTGTAATGAAACTGCAGTTGCATTGCATGAATAAATCATGCTGAAATAAATTTTGATCAAGAATTGGTTTGGAGAAACTGAAGAGTTGCATCGAAGGGTTACTATGTTAACATATGAGAGGACTATTGCACAAAGCAATTTCAAAGTGATTACCAGATGAGGTGTGATGGTAGATTCACCATAAAATTTCCATTTCCAGATTTCACTGAAAAATTAGGAGATAAAAGTGAAGTAGCAGTTTCCCATTTATTTGCCATGCATGCAAATTTAAGCAAAATTCTAGCTTGGGAAAAGATTGTAAAGGCTTTTATGTGCAAATATGCAAGTCTGAGTCATATAAGTATTGCTAAATCGCAAAGAGGTTTATCTGAAAATATGGGTTACCTGAAGTTTTTTATCTGGTTTAAATACCATTCTGTATTTAAACTAAATACTGATACAACAAATAGTGTATAGTGTTTGATGCTTGGTATATGACTTTTAACTAAAGGTTCAAATTCTATATTATGTATAAGTCAGGCTATCCAGTGTGATGTAGTGTAGATATCTACAAGTTTCAGAATGCAATGCTGTAGCATTTACAGATGATAGTACTAAAATGTGTAGGTGCATTCTTTTATCTGAGAAAGATAGGAACTTCAAAGAATTATTTGGTGAAGCAGTTCAGAAGAATAAAGGAGTATCGATAGAACATAGTAAGTGATGGTATGGCTCTTTCATTTCTGGGCAGTAGTTGCTTGAAACAAATCCCAGTAGTCTGTGAAAATGACTTGCCACATATCTTGGAGATAATATGAAATGATTTCCCTATGGATGGCCTTCTATCTGGATCAATACTGAAGCTTTTGATATTTGTAGACAGTTATCTGATATATTGGAAGCTAGAGGTTTAAGCAAAAAACGTAACAAACCATTTGCCATTCTGTGAGCTGGTATTTGTCAATTCATGAAACTGGTTCACCTAACTTGTATGCCTATTGAATATTCTAAAGTATTGGGGTTATTCTAGGATTCAATATTGAATGCCTTTGTATGTAAGTATTGTTAAAAAATTGGAAAAAAACCTCACAGAGTATAAAATTTTATCAGAATCATCAAATTTTAACCCTCTGGGATTTCTATAATGAGCTATGATAGGGGTGAAGATTATATATCAATAGCTTTCGATTTCTAATGTCAGTTGAGATGATCTGATTTCTAATAATTTTGCAGCAAAGTCAATTCAGTTTCAAAGGGGATTTCAAGCTATAAAGAATCTTAAAATTCCTATATATATATTCATGCAGATACAATTCAGTTACATGCATTATGCGATGCATCAGAACGTGCATATGGAGCACTGCAAGTTCTTGATGGCAACATCTAAGTTAATATTTTAGCCTCAAAGACTAAATTTGCTCCACTTAACACTCTTATCTGTTCCTAGATTGGAACTGAATGCAGCCTGTTTATTATCAAAGCTTGTTAGTTCCATCCAGAAGCATTTTGAGTAACTTTAAATTTAAAATCTTTGCATTGCTAAATTTGTATTAGCATAGTTATCATCATCTCCTCATATATGGAAGACTTACTGCTAATCAAATGTTACCTTTTGCAGAGATATCATTGGAATAATATTCCATTTAAATTTAATCCAGTAGATCTTGTTTCCAGAGTTTTCCCAAAACAACTCGTTATAAATCGACTCTGGTGGCAGGCCCTAGTTGATTAAATGAGGACCCATCAGCTTTGCTGAATTCTGAGCTAAACCAATGTCACTGAGATCAGGGTGCTTTAAGTGAAGGGAAGATTAACTCTATATTCTCATTTCATACTAGTTTAGAAAGCCCAACTTTAGGTGCTATCTTAAATAGCATATCTTCCTTTTCTAAAGCCATGTAACATCTGTGCTATTGCGAAAGATTTATTAAAAACTGTGAAATGTTATATTGTTTGCCAAGTTTTAAATCAGTGAGTGAAAGTCTGCCTATAACTACTTTTGGAATATAGAAAAGCATTGAGAAATTTAATATCGTGGGTACAGCAAGTGAATTTTAAAAATGACATGCTTATTAAATTGCAAGAAACCTTTGAAAATTGCCACCTTGTTCTATTGTTTTAGTTGCTTAACATGAGCGGTGGTGGTAGAGAGGTAGGTATGGCAGGGTCAACTTTCCTGGCAGGCCCAAGCTCCCCTTATGGCTTTTTTAGCCTGGCCACGAAGGAAAACCATATAAGACAACACAACATGAATAAAAGAATGCTCCAGCATCCAACCATATTGGGTGTACCTTCTTATTGGCCTATTCCAATTGCAACCAGGTTTTATGAATTCTTTCCATGATCTCTTTTTTCTGTTTTTTGCTTCATTTCCGGTATGAACCTAGTCTTTAAAGTCCATCTTGCTGTTCCTAAGGTCTTTTGTTAATTTGCATCCTTCCACATAGTGCCTGCTGTTTCCCATCTTTCCACATAGTAAACAGTTTTATTTTCATGAATTCTAATTCTGTTTAGGTAAGCCAGGAATCTACCATGACCTGAAAGGATCTGACAAAGGTCTTTATTGGTTACGTTTTCATTTTTTTCGAGACTTCAATGTTTTCTAAGTATTCCTTTCTACTGTCTGAATCTCCATTTCTTATGCCATTCTTTGTATGTATTTAGATCCGTTTTCTTTATTGCTTTCTGTTTAGATCCCCAGTAATCTGTTCTTTCTATATTTACCTCAGTAGCAGCTTCTTTTGCAAGGGCATCCATATGCTTATTTCCCTCATATCCAGTGTGTGCCTTCACCCTAGAAAATTTTATTCGATATTTTGTGGAGAGGTCCCTATAGGGTTCTTTCACTTCTTTAATATCGAAACTTGGCTGATCCGGATTGGAGAGGCTTTCTAATACTGATTGGGAATCAGAATAAATCTCAGCTGTGGTAATGCAGTATCGTCCTCAGTCCTTCACGTCTGGTGTGTTACCTCTCTGAAAAATACTTCTTTGATTATAAATGGGCCTTAGTATTTTGGCCATCTCTTGGTAGGTTGGCTTGTAGCTTTTGGAGCTTTTCTCATCACAGTTTCTCCTTGCTTGGCTATTACTGTGAAACAGTTGCTTCTGCAGAATCTCTGCTTCCTTTTTGTTTGTTCTTACTCACTTTTGCTCTTGGGTTTCTTGGGGGTTATTCCATGTGTCTGCATCTTCCAATGTTGTTGCATAACCATGTAGCATTTCAGTTGGTGTCTTTTTAGTAGTTTTTTGTATCATGTTGTTCAGATTTTTTTCTTACTATTTTATTTTGAGTCCCAATCTTTGCTGCTTTTCTATCAAGCTTGTCATTATCATTCCTAAAATTATTGTGTTCACAAGCTCTGCTATTTTGAATGTATAAGAGAACTCAAAATAGGAAAATTTTGTTTTCTTTAAATTGTTGTTCAAATTGAAAAAAAGCAAACTGCATCTTCAGTTGCTTTTTATTTTCTTCCATAAGAAAATAATAAGCAACTGAAGATGCAGTTATTATTATTAAGACTTTCAAAGACTTTGAAACATATATTTTCCTCTCATTTTTAATTGCAAAAATTATTGCAAATCTTGTAAGTTATCTCTAATACTTCTTGACTATGGAACTTTTCCCAGAACGACCAAATGATCCATATGAATAATAACAAAAGGTCTTTTGCCAGTTTTCTTAGGATGTAAAGCATTGTTGTTTGCCAGCTGTCACTTTATTCATAAAGCATTTAGAACATGCTGCCATGTATCTTCTTTTATATGTTTTCATGCCTGAAGACCAATACAGTTCCTTAATATTGCTTAACTGTCCAGTCGACCAGAAAGTTCTCTAATAAATCATTAAATTTTACTGTTGTACATTTCCTTTTGCTCCAAAAACAGTCTGTCTTTTAAATATGTAGTTTCTATTTCTAATTACTTTTTTTCTCCACTTCAGTTCTCTCATCTTGTTTCTTCTTGAAAATTTCGATAATTTTCTTCAGATAATCAGTATGGTGTATCATAAATATTTGTTTATCGTTGGTTAGAGTTTGACGAACTTAAAAATTTCAGCTCGTCATCCTGTTCTCAGCTTCCAATACAGGGGCTCTAGTTAAAGTGTCCATATGAGACAGTTAGTCACTTGGCTTATGTTTTATACCAAAATCCTATTCTGAGATTAAACTCCTTCAGTGGGATGCTTAGGAAGATGTAGACTTTGTCACAGTACACAAGCAGTCTGTGATAACTATAAATTTTATTCCTATAAAGATCAATCTATCCAAAGTCTGTACGACTGCCATTATTTTCAATTTACTAGACTGACACTTTACTTCTGAAGTTTTCTTACTAACAGCATACAGAAGTTGCCATTTTCGATCTCTTTAAGTCTTTATTCCTCTGTGACAGTCTGGTTAGTGATTCACATATTTCCCCATATTTTGAGGCAAAACATCTGAAAAAAACTGTCCTAAGAATCTTCATACTCGGTGTACTTTTTCCTATTATGGAAACTCTTTGTTTACTTTCATTTGCCTAGAGGATTTGATACCTTTTCCATTCATGACGAAACTCAAATATATAATATCAGAATTAGGTTTTGCGTTTACAGTCATTCTAATGCATCTTTTAGTTTCAAGATCATCTCTTTTCAAAATTTGTCAAGAATAAATATGTCCTCTAAATAAAACTCTGCTTTAATGTTTAGTAAGGGGCCTAGAATATACCTTAGTCCCTATAACTCAAGAGCAGCTTTTGCTAAATCAGATTTTTTATTATCATTATTATTATTACAGTCGATTCCGGTTAATCGGGAAGCGATCGTTTTGGCCCTAATAACCGGCTGGTCCGATTACATGAACATGCCCTATGTTGTAAGACGGGACGTGCTATATGTACCAAACAGTAAATGTACATGGAAATCATGTACTAAAATGTAATTATGACCTTTATTGTGCGGTACACACGCATGGTGAACATACATGTACAAACAAGAACTACAGTCGAACTTTTTTCATTCAGAAAATTAATTAAGAAACAAATTCTAAGAAACGATCTCCACGATACCGAGCATGTGAAGTACAATAAAAACAAGTTCCAATCAACATTTGAAGAACTTATCCTAGTGTGATCTGACACGTTCTCTTGACGGATTGCATGTGAACGAAATTGCCACAAACATCTAATGCAGCAATGGGACTGCCTTCATTTCCCTCTTGCATGAAATACCACCGTAAAGTTTCAGTGCACTTCCTTGCATCCTGTGTTGTCTCTTGCAGCAACTTATTAGTGGCATCATCATCATCACTTTCTTGGTCTTCTAATGCTGTTGTTTGCTTTGCTGCAACAATTTCAGTGTTGTAATCTTCATTTTCATCATAGCATTGAAGCTCGTTGTCGATGGATAAAAATTCTTCTCAGTTTTGTACCTGTTGAAGTTCCACATGTCCGTCATCATTTTCACTTTCAATGAACATGTCCATATCCATCTCCGAAAGCAAGTCCTTAAAGCCACAGTCAGAAAACTGTTCTGAATTGTCTCACTGCTGCTCGCTTTTTGCCAGCTGTTGGCCACAAATGTAACTGCTTGTAAGATGTTGACCTTTGTACTGACTTTGCTGGCTTTTGACGATGAGGTCCGCAGACTGTCTTTAATTGCTTCAAGGATGTAATTAACCAACCTTGCATGATAAAGGGTCTTAAAATTTTTTATGATGCCCATGTCCATTGGCTGGACCAAAGCTGTGGTCATGGTAGGTAGAAATTCCAGTTGGATGTTCTTCAAGCAATCTAAATGAGGATGTGCTGCACAATTGTCAAGAAGAAGAAGCACATATCTCGACTGGCATTGTAGCTCTCTGTCCCAATCCTTCAGCCATTCTTTAAAAAGTTCAGAGGTCATCCACGCATTTCTGTTCACATGCTACTCAACTGGTAAACTGTCCATTCTAAGCCCTTTAAAGCAGCGAGGCTTAGTGCATTTTTCTATAACCAACAGCTTCCTCTTGTCCATTCGTGACATGTTTGAGCAGCTCAAGACAGTTACATGAATCATCACTTTATTGGGGCCAGAGAGTGCAACATGTTTGTAACTTAACGAGCCGTCCGATGTAGCACGATAATACAGCCCAGTTTCATCAGCATTGTAGGTGCCATCTGCTGAAAAATTTTCAAGAAGCTCGGGCAGTTTTGTTAATTTCCATTCTTCAGCACCTTCACTATCAGCACTTTCTTTCTCTCCATGTGGTTTCATGAATTTTATGTCATGTCTAGATTTCCATCGAGACAACCAACCGTCCGTAGCTTTAAAGTCATTGTGGCCCAGCTGTTTAGGGAGTTCTGCTTTGCATTTTAACATTGGGCGGCTTGCTCGCACAGCTCATCCCGTAACAATGGCAAGCCATTCATTAAGGGCCTCATCAGCATCTGGATCCTTGCCTTCACGCTTCCATTTTTTGAAAGTTCTTCCTCATCCTTCACATTGTGTTCATTCTTTTCGCAGCATTCTCTTGTTTTATCAAGCACAAAATTGTATTTGCCAATCTGGTAATTTCCACCAACTGACGATGACTAGCGTTTCGTGGTTGTTGCTTGATCTTATCCAGGAAACCAGTTTTTTCAACTCACATCAAGTCATGGCATTTTGGCAGGAGAGATAAGACAGGTACTCAGTTCATTGACTAAAGTGGTCTGAAGTAAGTGGACTTGGTGTTCTGGGGTCAAGAGGGAGCTAAAATGCTCACCATTCAAAGCTTTGGCACTAAAATCATCCCAAAAGCGTGGTGAAATGATAACTTTCTCTTGTAAACTTTAATCATGATTGACAGGTGGGAATTCCTTTCAGGTGGAGCCGGACATTTCCTCGAAAATCGGAGATGCAGTGGGACAATTAGCCTTGCTGGCGGCTACTGGTGGCTCTGTTTTGAGAAAGGTCAAAGAAAATAGTTTACAAGAGTTCACATCCCACTGGTTTTCCTCTTGTCATGCACTTTAGGGAAGTCTTGATCTTTGATAAATCATTCTCCTGGGGAATGCAGCTACAGATCCTCCCATATGTCGCGAACCACCTGTACATCTACTATACGCAGACAACTTGTGGCTTCTGTTTCTTATTCGCTCTCACATTTTTTGGTCTAAATAAGCAAATAATATTAGGCTTATGCACATAGGATTTGTTTCGGTTCTTTAGTATTTGGTCCGATTATCTGATTGCCCAATTGTACTGTATTTTACTGTATTTTAATGTTCTCATCTTATATGGTTTAATAAAAACTGTGTTCAGTTTAGCTTTTCACATAAAAATTTTCACTCGTTCTCATGGACTTAATCCGAGGTAGTAAAAATTTGATATCCTCCTGAACATTCTAAAAGGTCATCTCTGCAGGCCAAAGAAAATTTATATTTGAAGATTGATTATTAAGTTTGCAATAATCAACCACCACATAATGCCCTCCTATTTTCTTTTTCTGTAATAAGACTGAATTAGAAATAACGTGATATAATTTCTGTAATCATGCAAAATTTAATGTTAATTAACCTTGTTTCATTATTCTTATGCTTTTACCTTTCACTTCTCCTTTCATCATCTCCCACCAGAACGTTTAGTTAATGCATTTAAGCCCAGAATTTCTTAAAATCAGGAAAACGCCTTTGGCAGCTTTCATTGGTCAATCATTCTGTTAGATCTTCCTGCTACTGATTTTCTGCATATTGTGTCTGGGAGAAACCTATATGGCTGTCGAGACTTTCATTTCTATTTGGTGTAAAATAATTTTTAAAGTTTCAATAATATTGTCAATATCTTTTTTATTTTCACTTAATTCAGAAGTATTGAACTTCACGATAAAAGTTTGATACATTTTTTTTCAAATGACATGCAATAAAATAGTTATTTTTGTTTTGTCTCAATTAGTATTACCACTTGATGCTACCATGTAAATCCTGGAAATTTTTCGTTCCACTTTTAATGGAAAATAAACAGCACACTTACCAGCGACTTTTGGTTTTGATAGACAAACAATCCACTCATTCATCAGTATTAGTGATGCCTTGCAATTGACAATCGAGTGGTTGGTCTTCAAAATATTTTCACTATCTGCATCATATCATATATATCTGATTTATTGATGAGTGAAAAAAAGATTGCACAAGATCAGTTAAATATAGTTTATTCTACACTACCAGGTAGTATTCTATACTACAGTTACTGCTACATATATGTATATTAACACTTAACACTATTCATATTTCACGTGAGGGAAGCCATCGAAATTGATGGGGCCAGCTCATTCACTGGGATTTGAACCACAGTCGAACTACCAGCATTTAGCAATTTTACCACTCAGCCACTGGTGAGTATATAATTTAGAAGAATATATTTAATTTTAAAAGTCAGTATAAAATGTAGTCTTTATTTCATCTTTAACAAGTATCGCATTATCATATTTTAATGTAAAACAAACTCAATAGTGATATAATTCAATAGCTTCCAAGAAAGGTAATTTTCCATTGCCGTGTGTCTTAAAAATAATGCAAGATCATTCTTTTGTAACTTTAATAGAATCGCAGCAAATTTCATATTATAATACATAAATGCTTTATGAAAGAAGAAAAATTTTATTAAAAAAATGAAATATTAAGGAAGGAAAATCTAAAATTTTGTGTAGTATTGTAAGGGATTGATAACTGCATGACTATGCCTAAAACTCATGATAAAAAAAAAGTTACTTATTTTTACAGATAACTCATTCAGTTGAAATGTAATTGTTTTCATTTGAATTTCCCTAGTGTAAATGGAAACCGATTTATTTTTTGTACATCTGTTTTGAGATCGCGCGGAAATATGTTCAATTTAGCAATTCTGAATCTGTTGAACTTACCAAGTGATGATTTTCTTTGCACATAGCCACACATAAACACTTATACTTAGCAATTATCAGATTGGTTGCATAAAATGTATACTGAGCTTTAACTAATTAATATACTGTAAAAACATGGGAAATGCAGAATTCCGGATAATTGAGAAAATGTAATTACAGCTCGAAAGCCAAATGAATGAAAGAAAAAAATTTCATTTTTAAGATTGTACAAAAAAGGTCATTTTATTTGTTATTAATCCTGAATATCAAATGCTTACATCTAAATTATGTTTAGAGATTTCAGAAGAAAAAAGTTGTTTTAGACATAAATGCTGAGGCATCTGCAAGTCATTTGAGCAGAATAGTAAAGGAGCAGATTCTATTTAGTTAAGTAATCAGCATATACATGTTACAGATATAACATGCAAAAAAATTAAATCATCTGTCTTAATTTTTCACGTTGTGCAGCCAATGTTTAATCCATTTTTACTTAAGCTGCACTATTCTTTATGCCAGAATACTATAATTTTGAAAATACCGTACTGCATGCTGTTCCGTTGAAATCAAGTGCTAAATTTTAATAATTTTTCACGATGCAATTGAAAACAGATAAATAGCAATTAACTTATTTTATTTTTTACAAAAATTAAGCCAACTTATCAAGAATTTATTGGGTTTACATAAAAGCCAAGACGACGATCTTGTGATTGGATTGAGATGCTCCACTTATCCATTACTAATGGTGCTAAATTGCACTGCTTGGCAGCAGTTTATGTTTGATTCTAGTCAGCCCTGCTCACACTTTATAATGAAATTACAAATTTCTTATTTGCTTAATTTTATAAGGAAAAAAAGTTTCTAAAATTTGAAAATATTCCAATTATTTGAATGCCGGAAAGTCAGGCTTTTACTATTCTGAAAAATTAGGTGATATGCAAACTGTTTCATACTTGGAAGTGAAAAGAAGTACTTGATCATAACCACATAGTTTTTTATGGCCGACTATTAGAGACTAATGAATCTACTTCACCAATGTTAATTACAAATCAAATGACAGTGGTATAATGAATCTGAAATGGCTTCTCATACATAATACATAATTAAATGAATCGTGACTTCTCAACACAAAATAAATTCAGTAGGGCATCTACATAAAATTATGTAATTTTTGCACTGTGTAAAGTAATATATGTAATGTTTAATGTGTACAACAAATGTAAAGTTTGACAAATATACTGATTTTGATTCTGATAAATTAAAGTGTACAGTACGCAAAATTGTGTAAAAGATATAATTAATTTTTACTGTCTTAATTAACATATACACTACCCGACATTGAAAATGCAGCACCAAGAAGGTGTGGCCAGAAAGTGGTGAAACTCGGCAAACAGAGAGAGACAGCAACAAACAATAAGTGATCTTTATTTCAAAATGATATGCATAATAAAGAGCGAGAGCAGCATCGGCTCAGTAGCTTGTAGGAACACCGTGGACGGCGATACACGAAGCATCACGTATAGGTACAGAGTCAGGGAGACTACGGATAGTGTCCTGAGGCTCTCCATTCCCTATCAACTACACTGGTTATCATAAATTAAGGAAAAATCACAATTACTGAAAAAGTTACATGTAGAATTTTATGAAACTTACCCACAATATACAACACATAGTAAGGTATCAAATAACATAAAAAGAAATTACAGACAATTATGGTAGTATAGAAATTAGCGCATGTATAAAAGGAACAAATCGAAGGTGTCAGTTTGCTATAGGAAAAGTATCTTCAATATTGAATATGATCGCCTCTACAAGCAAGACAGCGATGTGTGATGCTTTCAGTTGTGCAGTCTATCAGTTCCATAGGAAGCGAGAACCATTGCTCTTGCAAAGCAGTTGCAAGGGTCTGAGAGGGCGAATTGAGAGCAGCTAGACGTGCTGGATAAGATTCAAGTCCGGGAACTGGGCTGGCCCATCCATGCGCGTAATTGTTTCCTGTTGAAGATAATCATCTACGATGGGAGCCCTGTGTGGTCTTCCGTTGTCATCCTGTAACAGGAAAGCATCACCTATTGCCCCGGCATATGGGCGCATATAAGCATCAAGGATGTCATCTCTATAAACCTGAGCATTCACAGTTCCCCTTGGAAAGACATGGCGGTCTGTGTGCCCACCTAAAGAGATGCCACCCCAAACACAGACACTGCCTCTTCCGTATGCATCTCTTTCACGGATGATAACGGATTCCAGGTTCTCTCCATATCAAATAACGCCTACTATCGCTTTCTAGACTAAACCTGGACTCATCTGTAAAGAGAACACACCTCCATTGATCAGGCGTCCAGTGGACATGTTGTCGTGCCCAATGCAAATGGCTGGTCGCCTCGCATACACCTTCGTGAAGCCTTCTACGCATAGTTGACGTTGACACCAACCTTCCGGTGGCTGCAGCAAGGGAGGATCTAAGAAGGGTCGGAGTAGCGGTTCTATTCCAGAATGTCAAATATCGGTCATCGGCGCTCGTCGTAGCAGTTGGCCGTCCTTGGCTGAACCTCCTAGACGCCGAATCTGTTGTTTGAAATTGCTACCAAAGTCTATGAACCACAGAAGGACTCACATTATCTGTTTGACTTTGTCCTGCCTCTAGTCTCCCAGTGGCTCTCCATCGTAGTTCTGCAGGCAAATGATGCCTGGAGGTCATTCATTGTCCGCTGTAGAAAAATGGTGTAACACCAGGGTGCCTGGATAAAAAACGGACGGTTAAGTAATTGCGAATAATGTCAAGTGTATAACTTGAGAACCAGATCATAATATATGGCATGTCTTACTATGAATAAGATGGACTAATTGTGTCTAATATATTATAGCGTGTCGACAATTAGAAAAAAACGAGAACCTGCAAAGACACTTACTGCTAAGCATATAAACAAATACAAGTGTGAGTCTCATGGTGCTTAAAGGTAGGTGAGGTTTTAAGGATTAAGTTACTAATTAAATTACCTTCTCTGTACTATAATAAAAGCAAAAATCTATTAAAGCAGAGGAACACGTAGCACAGTTAGATAATTACTGAGTATGGCCATAGGCCGTTTGCTATTGGCTACATCGTGTGTATCATAATCATAGACACGTATAACTGGGTTGTTAATATTAGGTAGATTATCATAAAATTTCTGGGCTACCCGGCAGTAGAAGAAATTAAGCTTTTCGATTCGTAATTCTTCATGTATTTTTTTATTCCGAATATACCTTGGTGAGTTGGTAATTTGCTCTAACACACTATTTTGTGCACATTGTAACTTTTTCTTGAAGATTTACAAGAGTATGCCCATACTGGGCAAGCATAACACAATATGGGACGCATAACGGTTTTTTAAATGAGCAGCTTGTTGTCTATTGAAAGTAAACTTTCGACAAATTAAGGGGTGAAGTGTAACTTTACTAACTCGGAATTTTCTGATGATAGATGTAACGTGTAGGGCCCATGTAAGGTTTTACTGAGGATCACCCCAAGATAAAGGATTTGCTGGAGGTCATTGTTACGAATTGGCTATCTCAGATTTCTGATGTCACTATCATAGTGAAATATGTGGGCTTGCTCTCAAACATGGACTTTTATGCTCCTGGTAGATGACGCATTCGGAGTGCAACGCCACTAATTTGCATATTGCAGTTTTACTCAGCTACTATTATGTGGCAACATATTCAAATTTTACACGGTGTGGCTTACTTTTGAGGGAGTTATCGCTATTTTTGTGATTTTTCCCTAATTTATGATAACCGGTGTATTTGCCACAGTTCGTCTTCTGAACACGGCAATGGCGTCCAACCACATCTGAAATGTGTTCGATTGGTAAGAGATTACGAGAGAACGCTGGCCAGGGAAGCATCTGTACATCTTACACAGCATGTCAGCTGATGCCAGGAATATGTGGTCGAGCGTTATCCTGTTATAAAGGGCTATAGGGTGGTACTCCCTGACGATAGGAAGTACCACCGGCTGCAGCACATCATCCACGCATCGTTGCGCCGCCATAGTGCCCTAAATACGAACTAGAGGTGACCTGGAATCGTACACAGTTGCGCTCCAAAATATCATGTTGCGTTCTCGCGTGGTGCAGCGTTGCATATTTGCTGCCGGATTGGGCATATCTCCACATCGATGCCACACTCGTACTCTCATTGGAGAAACAGACTGGAATGTAATGTGTTCACAGCTCATTTCACTGGTATGTAATGTGTTCAGTCCAGGTCCCGGGGCCCCATGCTAGTCCATTTCTATGAGTGATTGTCTTAGTGGCCTCAGCTCACTGGTTTGCTCGGGGACCCATAATGCTGAAAAGATGGCACTGTCTATGTGACAGCATTAACAATGATCACTCTGAGATAAATGGCTTGCTTAGCCCATGGAAGAGTATGGCCTTATAGGTGTAGATTCCAGTTGATTTTAGACCTTCTTGAAAACAGAATTCCCTCTGAGTTTTCAACATTATTTGAATTTTTCACTTCATTAGACTGGCTTCAAATACGTATATATGGTTTTGTAAATATTGTATAATTGGTCTAAGAAATGCCTTTTGCGCAAGTATCTCTGTGTCATCAAAATACGTTCCAAGTGTAGTGCTTGGTATCTGTGGAATGTCGTTCACATAAATATTAAATAAAGCGTGTCTTAAGAGTGACACTATTGGGACTCCGACTAGGATAGCTTCTTTATAATTATTGCTTCTACAATCTTGCTAAGGGAAGGTAGAAGACATCGGTTGGTGTGAGTCAGGTGCACTTTTACGGTTTCTTTATTTTAGAATTGATGTTATCATTGCAGTGTTTCAGATGTTAGGTAAGTACTGATGCTCTATAATAACATTCATAATTTTGGTGCATCTAACCGCCAACTTAAGTGATGTTTCTTAATCATCTTGTTATTGATGTCAGCACTTTTCTTAATCCACAGATTCTTGATATACGACGTATCTCTGATACTAAGACTGGAATAATGTTAAGGTGTGGTATTGCAAGGTGAGAGCGTACACTGCTTGTTCTGTTCAAGTCTCAGAAATGTTGTTGTTGTAAAGCTAAGATTCCAGATGCTGTGTTAAAGGTTCTATTTTCTCAGGTTTGGTATAGTGAATCCTTTAAATCCCTGTAAGGGACGGAATGGTGCTCTCTCATTTCTTATATCGAGAACGCCCTTCAGAGGGTTATCATTAATTGGTTTGCTTTATTTCATCATGGCAAAGCGCGCTACGGCTATCTGTCAAAGAAGAGAGATGCCTTCATGGAAGATTTATAAGGCACATTGTCTCGTATCCACGTTACACATGGAAAAAACACCCATGCAGCCAGCTCATTTCGCTGGAATCGAACCCTGGGCGAACTACAAGGGTTTAGGGACTTTACCGCTCTGCTGCTGGTGGGCGCTTTCTAATAAGATCCAAGAAGTCGGGCAAGCGTTTCGTTTTCTTTTTCTGAGCTTTCTAGCCGCAGGTGTTATAGGCAGAGATGATACTTTCATAAAAATCCGTAACTTAACTTTCAATGTCATTCTCCGAGCGTATCGTCGGAATGGTATACCGAGTGTTATTTACAGCTTCGGAGTATTTCAACCGGTCAGTAATAAAGGTCTGTTGTAATATAACAATTGATATCAAGGATAACGCTGATTATCTGATGATAACTCATCCATAACTGTAATATCCAGTAGGTCACTTGCATTTTTCAGCAGAAAGAAGTCATTGATTCCCTTCGAACTAGTGCTATACTGTGTTGAGGGTTTTGGAGCTGCTGTTTGAAATTTGTCCGAAATGGCTGAGTTGTTTATAGTTTGTCCAATGTAGTTGGAATTATAGCAATTCCAAGCACAGTATGTTGCATTTAAGTGGCCACCCATAACAATTCTGCTCTTTAAAGATAGTAATACCTCGAGGTCGTAAACGATTAATGAAATGTAAGGAATATAAGTGGAAACAAAAATGTATGTAAGTATTGTGTTTGTAGTGAGTATAATCGCTGAGAGCCGTGGAATTATAAGTTCATGGGAGATGTAGAGTTTAATTAAAGAGCTACTCTTCCACCTCTGGATCTGGTAGTATATCTAAGACGGCTAGTGCGAAACACTGCATAGTTTTGGATATAATTTGGGGAATCTGGGTTCAGCTTGTGTTCCTGTAGGAGGAGCATGTCAGGAGCAAACTCACTTCGAAAATGTCTAAGTTCATTGAGCTTGAGAAATAAACCATTAGCGTTCCACGTTATAATGCCGAGGGTTTGAAACCAATTGCTGGCAATTATTTCTGTTTTGAAAAGTGCTAAACACATTGTGAAAGACTGAGAGGAGAATAAATGATTTATCAATAAATTTTCAGTCCTTTCGGAGATTCGTCTTGCAACTTTTTTTATGACACCTAAGAAATTCATTCCATTAAACATATTATTCACATCTTTTACAGTTTTCAGAACTTTATAAATGGAACTTAGGTACCTTGTCTACTTAGGTTTTACTACTTTTAGGTTTTGAATCTGCTGTTACGGTTTTAAGACTTCATGATATGTGCTGGCTGAGTGTTTTTACAGTATCATTGTTGCTTGGTCCTAATGCAGGAGTTTCAATCAATTTGATAGGGATGTTAACAGTATGACATGTGGCACTTTTTTGTTGGAAGCATATGTCCTCTAACTCACACAGGAGTTCTACTGTGTTCTACTACTACACAGGAATTCCTGTGTACACTCCTGTGTACTACTACTACACAGGAGTTCTACATCAGAGTACTCGGACACGGGGCCCAAGCTCTCTAAATTGATTGTATTATTTTTATTCACATGTTTATGTGATTTAGTTATAAAATACTAAATTTCAAAATTAGTTCACTACTATGATATTTTACTGCACTCAATGTCCACCAAATTTTGCCGCAAAAAGTTTATTATCATCCACTGGTATCGCTCACCAGTTATGGTAATTGCATCTCATTTCTCCTTTCGGAGAATGTTTGAAGTTTAACTATTTTAAAAACGCTGACGAGCAATATTGCAGTTCATTAGTTGTTGGAAGAAGATAATCTTTTGTTTATATCTTTGTTCTTTCCAGGCGTTTAAAATTATCGTTTATGTATATAACCTGAAATCCTATAGTCAAGGTAGGATGTTTTCCTTTCCTCTACTTCATTTATAATAGCTTTTGCTACTGATTATTTATATTGTTGATACGAATTTTTGACTTCATATAGTTTTATGACTTCATATGTATTCATATAGTTCCTTTTTGCACAACGTCTGTACTGACGTTTTCCAAGCTTGTTTACAATCCAATCTTCCCCCTCCGCCTTAAGTGGGGAGAAGGTAATTCGTAGAGACCGCAATTTGCTGCAAGAGAGGTAAAGGGAGGAATTTTGCTCCTTGAAATTAGGAATGCGTACGAACGTGGAACGGTTCTTTCTTTTACTTTTCATTTATTTTTGTATAAAAATTTTAGTACTTAGATTTGAAAAAGTTTTCCCTTTTGCAGTGATGATGGTTTGCTCCGTAAAAATTAGTACCTTTTCTAAAGCTTACTTGTGCATTCGTGATTTATTGCCAGGAGTTTTCTTTCTTTTTGTGTGATTGTTCAAGTTTTACGTGGAAGAGTGTAAGCTGATTTTGCTTGATCATATCATGTAAATTTCATTTCATTACCTTAACTCCTAGGAATCATTGTAGATTTGAAGAATCTGCTATTTAGAATTATGTGAGTGCTTCGTAACGTTTCTGTAACTTAATACAAATATTTAGTATTTTTATCAGAATCTTCACTGTGCGTTCTAACTTATTGCTATTTACTTTGAACGCATCTGTGTATGGATCTCTCTTTTTATTTTTTTGTTGATATGGTCTCTAACTGTATGTCAGTATCTACTTTTGACTGCTGCTGTGTTAAAAAATGCGTGAAAATCTACTTTTCTCTGGTGTTGTGTTTCTTTGCTACTGCTGTGTCTTTGCTGCTCCTGTGTCAAGCATTCTACATTGCATTCCAAGTTTGAATTCCCCCTTTTATTTATTTTTTACTTTTTATTTTTTTATTATTATTATTACATTGCTTTCCTGTCTTGGCTCAAATTTAACTTCCTAGCTAGATTTTAAATTGTTATCAAACTGGAACCCCATTTATATTCACCCTTTGGCATTGCCGGCGCTTTCAACTAGCTCAACGCACTTGAAAAGTTTTCAAAACGCCATCTTCCTGACCAGAGGATTTTTAGCTTCGATTTTCCTCTGACGTGAAACAAATATTCAGGAGTGCTTTACTGAAACGAAGCATCCCCCAACTTTTTTCACCCCTTTCCGTTTAGTTTAGGCTATATTTTCCACACCTCATTCAGCATACTGTATATTTACAACAGCACATTAGGACCTTCTTGATTATGTTATAGGTCACATTGGCTTCTCCAGTATTTGATACGTCGTTCATTGCATGTTAGAACATATTCATCGTTAAGTTTCTTCATGCTTCTCTTTCATCTTCTCTTCCTTACTTAGGCTCATAATTTCTATTATTTTTATATAGATTGGCCTTGTTTTTTTTAATTCACTTTTTTACCTGGCTTTAACAATTTCGTATCAAGTGCTACGAAATTATTTTACTCTCAAACAAAATTGCCCTCTTTCTATTTTCCTTTTCTTCGCACTACATATCTGCTACTTTCGTGGACATGATTAAAGTTTACAATGAAATTAAGGTAATCTTTACCGAATTTTCAAGTCTTGATGTAATCAAAATTATCACATGTACACTTAATTGAATAAGGGAAGCCCCTGCTTCTGTTCACAAGAAATCTTCAATGGGGGAACTTTGGGAAGTTTCATTTAAAATATTTCTTCCCTCAATATAATTACTTCACGTGTGCTGAAGTTGTTAGTAGTTGGTTGGTTTTGTATGCATTTGGTAATTATCGTTAGTATATATATTGTCGCGTAGATGAAGGGATCGTACATGCATTTTGAGGCAGATTGCATGTGCCCCCTGCTACATCCGTAATCGAAAAATTCATGAAGAATTACGCATAGAGATGGTCAGGAATTATTGTTGTCGCCTGGCCAGAAGATTCTTCGATGGATTGTACAATCTCAATAATCCATCAATTACACTTTACAATTATGACATTTATGATGAAGATAACTTTCATCGCCCCATGGCGATTTTAAATCATAATTTACCATAAATTCCACTGCTCCTGTTGGTAATGATATGTATATTATATATACTGCTGCTACCTCTCATTTTGTTTATATGTAGATAAATTTTTGTATTGTATTACCATTGCATTGTGTTATGTATTTTATACTATTATTCACTTACCTTAGTACACCGAAAGTTTCGCACTGTGCCTTGATTATTTTATAGTTCTTTCCATAGGTTAGTCACCAGCTCAGCTCTTAATCTGTGTATACATATATATATTATTAATTAAGTTATAAGTTATTTCTTTTTTTCATACTATTCGTAATCTACTTAAGTTATTCGATGAGGGGTAGGGCCTTTGGCCCAGGCACCCTGGTGCTAGCACCGCATGATATCGAAAGAAAAGGGATCGTACAAATGAACAGGCAAGTACTCAAAGTCTAAACTCAAGACTTCATTAATTCGAACTGAATGAAGAACTACTTATATACTACAGCTGATTAGCATACTGGAACATTTCAGACTCGGAATGTTCTGGAACATAAAGAAAACAGGTTAATAAGAAGGAAATTTACATAAAAATCGATTATGAGGCATCTTGCCTTTGATAGGTTTCGAACCTGGGACCTTCGTCTCTCAAGTCCTGCGTCTTATCCACTAAGCTATGAGGGGCTCAGTCGAAACTAGCAATTTTCGCTACATTTCCCCCTTCTTAGGAAGAAGCAGCGTCCCGCTGTGATCTGGTCTGGCTTCTTGTAACAGGTCTCCTGGGAATATTGGACTTTCTTTCAGGGTCTAGTTGTACTTTTGGATCAAGATAAGGCTTCAATCTCAACACGTGAACGATGTCTTTTGA
>KK112393.1:9853-37360 GCA_000611955.2 Stegodyphus mimosarum
TTATGACTATATCTTTTTAATTCAAGAGTTTAGTGTAAAGAGTGGTTTGATAAAATAAAAATAGGAATATAAAAGAAGAAATATGCAAAGGCCGCATTCTTACTAGCTTTTTTCATTAAAGCTCAATATAATGTCAAACAATTATTCATATGAAAGAGTAGATTCTAAATACGAATATTAAAAACATAAATAATACATATTTTTCCCTCTTACCTGAATTTAATTATTCAAATTATCTCGTTTTGAACAATCCTCACATAGTGTGACAACATGTATTTTACAAACCAATTTTTTGCAGTTTGCACAAGATACAGAGGTTTTGCGATCGTCTTTTCCTGAGGCATATATCACAGCGTCCGGAAGCCCTTCTTTGGAATTTCTTAAGTTAAAGATCTGATGCATCTTCTATTCCTGCCAACCATTTTACACCAGTTTTGCGTTCTTTCGAGAGAGATGGAATTGCAGCCCTTTTAGGAGATGTTCTTTCACAAGCTCTAATGCTAAATCTTTGAGAAACGTTCTTCGGTTCATATTCACTTGGTCGTTATTTGATCGATGAATAATAAATGCATTTATACCTGCAATATTCATCAGCCCGAAAAATACCGTCAGAGGCCAACGGCGGCATTTTCTCGAAACAGAATAAGTTCCACATAACTCATTAATAGTATCAACACCACCTTTAGTAGAGTTGTAAAATGTTATCATTTCGAGTTTCAGCTGTTCTTTTGACAATGGATCAGTATGATTATCTTCATGCATCGATGAAAGGACAAGAACCGATTTACTCTTTTTAGGAACATATGATGTAAGAGTTAATTCTTTAGCTCTAAACCCCAAAAGTGATGAATATAGAGCCCTGTTTTTATTTGGCAGAAATTCTTGGGGAATTTCACGCTTATCTTTTCGAAGGGTTCCAACGCATGTCAATTTGTGCTTTTTCAATAGTTCACAGGCCAAAGGAATGCTCATGCACCAATTGTCCATAGTTATATTTCTTCCTGTGCCACCTATGGGTGCAATAAGTTTTTGTACAACATCCAATGCCGCATTTGATTGTCTATATGGTCCGCCAGGCTGCTGACCTGCATAAATTTCTAGGTTGTATGTATAAAATGTAAGAGAATCTCACAAAGCAAAAATTTTTATTCCATATCTTGCGGGCTTACTTTTTATATATTATCTGAATTGACACCTTTGTCGAAAGGGCTCTAATTTTTCGTCTATAGTACAATATTCAGATAAAGAATATATTTTTTGTATGTTTTTGTTAACTTTTTCAAAAACATTTCTAATAGGTGCTAGCCTATCCGTCATCTTTCGCTGTGCTCGTGAATTTATGTCATCAAACTTAATACTCCTCAACAGGAAGTGGAATCGGTTGATAGACATTGTTGTTTGAAAAATAGTTATTCCGCTTCCGTCAGTTGACCACAAATCTTTCGCATTGAGATGTGCTGCTCTCAGCACTCCAGCGTAATATAATTGGCCAAACAACGCCTTCAATTCAGCTACATTTGTCTCTTGTGCCTTCAGTTCTCTAGAGAATATGCTTCTTAATGATGAAATGTAAATATTTGTTGATTTTATCAAATCTTCCATTATTTCATCATAAAAATTTGCAATAAACACTCAACTGGCGTTTTCAAATTTCTAAAACTTTTCTTAACACCAGGTAAATGTGTCACTATATTGTGCGGTCGTGTCCGAACGTTTTTCGGAGGTAATTTTTTACTCCACCTTGTTCCGTCTTTTCCTACATAAAAATCATATGATGTCAAAGAAGGTATACTCGCTAAATCACGTGAATCGTGAGATTCCTGGTCAGAATCAGTTTCGTGAGCACTTTCAGAAATATTATCGCACTCAGAATCGGAATCTTCAATTTCACTATCAGTTCCAACACTAGTGAGAAGATCCCGCAGTCGTTGCTGTTCTCGCCGTTACGCGCTGATCTCAATGAATACCTCTCTAGAATGTAGATGCATGATTTTATTCAAAGAAATGCAGGAGATTTCTTGCATAATATAATATCGTAATGTAACAGTTTGTTAAAAAATATACTCTTTACAAATATAAACACAATATAAAAAATACTGTGTATAAATATTTAAAAGAAACATCACACAATTTATTTTTCTAGGGAATTGCAAAATATTGTCAAACCTCTACGCATTCTGCATTTATTTTACTTTAAAGTGAATATCGTATTATTTTATCTATATCCCCAAGAACATCACAAAAGTTCTGAAAAAGGCATCTGTAGATATACATAGCGTGCAATACAGTATCCATCTCCATAGATCTTGATAACAGAATTTTTAATCCTACAACGTAAGGAGAGCTAAAATTGCAGTGTAATAATAGTTTTGATGATACCTACAGTGTAATGATATCTAAGTTGGGACTGGAAAGAAACTTATTTTACGAGAGTTTCTGCTTTTAAAAATTTAGCTTAAAAAGAACAAATTTCTTTTTTTCAGTGTAATAAATAAATAAATAATTTTTTGCATATATATTCCCACTTAGAAATGTAACTGTTGGTCTGCAGTAAGAATGATGGTTGAATTTTGTAATTATATTTTTACTAACTGAAATGAGACTTTATATATATATATATACTAATAAATTATCTGCGTGAAAGACATAATAAGTTAACTTCGAAGAAATGATGATACGTAATTTTTAGAAACAATTTTAAAACTTTTGCATGAATTTGTACGATAGTTTACGGTGAATGATTATACGTATATTATCTGAATTGACACCTTCGTCGAAATTATATAACTGAAATGGACTGCGAATTTCCTAATCATTCCTGTTTTTTTTTCCTATTAACATTCAGAAATTAAATTCCATTGCATGTAGCTCTTGAGCAACATTTTGATGTTACAAAACACAAAAATTAAACCCTTTTGAAACTAAATGTATAATATTATTAAAATGATTAAGAGTGAATCTGTAACAAGAACTGTAAACAAGAAAACCCATATTTATCTGTCCATAAGATTAATGAATTTTAAGGAATATAGTGACGAATACATTATTTAAACATTCATATTTGATTCACTATAATTTAGTTCATACCTATATAGGCTTATGAAAACAACCACTTTCCTACTGCAAGAAATTTATAATGATATTTATTAAAATTCCTGAATTTCTGAAGGAAAAAAATGCTAGACACTTTTTCTATTTGGACAGCTTTTAATGAGGAATAATCATATAAAACTACGAAATCAGTAGCAATTGCAGAAACTCAGAAAGGCAAGATAAAGTTTTCTATCCATATCAACATAGAATTATGACAGCAGTTTGGGAAAAATTCCTAGAAATCTTAAATAAAACATTTATAATTGACGGACAAAAGAATGTACAATTTTCACTCAAAAATGTAACAAGCAAAAAATTCAAATTAATTTTAAAATAAGCCAGTTCTAATTGACTATAAAATTCTTCCGTTCCGACATTGCAGACCAAGAGAAACTTTATATTATAAAGAAAGAAGAGAAACCTTATATTACTATTTAACACAGCGGAACAATTAACATCTAGTTTTCGCTGACGTACTCCATAAAATACTTAACTCAGTTATTGCAAATTTTCTTCTGTTAGTCTTTGAATGAGATGCCAATAATCATTCAGTCCAATCAGTTCCCACTGGCAGTCTAACGGTTTATCAGGGTATAAATTGATAAGATTCCTTATGAATGATAAATGTGTCCTGCGAAAAGACAAATCGCAATGCATTCCTTCATATGATTCTTAACAAGCTTCAAAACAATCTCTGGACAAAAAAAAATTACTTTCCTTATGTTTACTTTTTTACTTACAGTGAAATGAGCAGGTTTTCACTTAAATACAAGACTTTTGTCCTGAGAAAGCCCTCAGCAAGACATCTTAGCTGAAGCGGAACATCGTCAGTATTTGTCGTAATAAATAATTGAGCTTACCATGATTTCATGCCTAATCAGTTAAACTAGAAAATAATGTCAGAGATTTCACAATTAGCACTAAGTTAACTTGAAAGAAATAGATTGAATACTCAGAAACTAAAAATTATTTGGATCTGTCAAGTAGCATTTATTACCCCTTTATATTGTAGATCTTCAAGTTTATAACCTTCTCCTTTCAGTTTTATACAAGCATCATGTGAGCGTGTTTGACGCCATTCAAGCAGGTAAGACAGCTAATTAAACAGAAAAGACGATTGTGTTTAGGCTTAAATGTGCAAAAACAACTTTGTTGCAGTATATAACATCGTTTTAAAATGCTGATAATATCTGCATGCAATTTGCAAATCTGCCTCTGTTTCGATCTGTGTTCGATAGATAGTTCAAGAGGCCAGACCACAACTCTAGCATGCTAATCTGCAAGATATCTGAATTTAACAATTAATTGCTGTTTCGAGAGGGGATGAATCAAGGACCGACTTGTTCCTGTGTTTCCTATCAGTTTGAAAAAGCAGTGCATCAGAGAAGCATTCATTGTAGACTTATAAATGCTAAAGATTTGTTTGAGAAGAATTTGACTTTTTATCAGTAGTGTGCAAGCGAGTCGCACATAAAACTTTGGTAATCTAGTCATGTAAACTTCAGAACATAGTCTTTGAACCATGTGAATTTTTACACCGTGCTATTAAACCTCCAATTTCTATAAAATTTTGGATGTATCTGTTTCATTTAATTTACACTGCAGAAAAGCAAAAGAATACTGCGATCTCTACTCCTGTGTTGTAATTCGATCTACAGACAGTTTCCTGGCATTTATTGTTTTGGAAACTGCTAGATTTTTGTAATTAATATCGGCATTTTTAGCGTTGTTTTAATAAACTTAAATATATTTATTTACGTAACAAAGAGAATTTTCTCATACTTTTCAAATTTGCTAGACAACCTATATTCAGCTTGTTTTATGTACAGAAAACTTTAATACATTATTTTCTGGGTAATAAAATAAAGTAGTCCTTTCAAATAAAAGGGAAATACTTTCACTGGCATCATCAGACATAGGCAACTACTAAGTAAATACCGATAGAGTTATCAGAGGTCACTATTTATAGACATTACTAGTAGCTAATAGCTAATTACAAAGATGACATGATTGATGAACTCTAAATAAAGCAGGTCTTTATTACGCCTAAGATTACCAGTATTTAGAGTTCATTATTAATTTTGTGTTAAATTTAAGTTAAATGAATAGCTTAAAGTACACGATCATTCGCAGTCGATATTTTCACATCGAGTTCATTAACGCTTTGGCCATTAATGTGAGTCTAGTACTACAAATGAGAGTTCTCTCGGTCCATTAGAATGAATCAAATTTGTTGCATGAGTGAATAATTCGATTTCCGTGCTTTTTGGTAATTACGGAGTTTCAGTGCTACTTCCATTACTCTAAATTATACCAATTCTCTTCTACTTTCCAATATCATGCTCATGAAATATAATTTTATGCATATCGTAATACAGTTTCTAACCAAGTATTTATGATATATTTTCGTAGGAAATATTTTTCAATTTCTATTTTAACTGAAGAAAATTTTAAGTTTTAACTGCAGAAATTTATTTCAGTACAAATATTTAGTAAAGTGTATATGTATAATATATCATACCAAATGCTTTGCTGTAAAAGTATTTAGTAAAGTATAAACATGTAATGAAAATTTTGTTTGTGAAGGCCATAATGATGGATCTGCTGCCTAAAGATACAACTGCAGTCATGTCCACTTGAACTCTTCCTTATTCTGCACAGAACGTTCTTCAATTTATAGGGTATTTTCTTCCTCCTTCCAGCAGGCCTTCATAGTGTAACAGTAACACACTCGGCGTGTATTCGAGGGGTCCAGGTTCGAGACCCGGCTAGGCACTACTCATTTTCATAGCTCCTGCTTCAAAATAACATAATGACTCTAAAAATTAAAAACTGTACACTATAAACTGACACCGTATTCCCTTTCTTCAATAATTAGATAAGTGCCGATTATATATTTATTACAGTATATAATATATTTGGAGTAGGAAATACAAGAGGAGAACTATACTTAAGTATCACAGAGGGGCGAGCAAAAACTGAATGTATTTCGATACGGATAGAGCAAGAATTGTGAAGTTGAGGTTTCATTTGGTTTCTTTTCGTTGGCTAAGAGATTTGGTTTGTAAATTTAACATTATCATTATATTTGTTTGAAAAAAGTTTTAACATGTGAAATTAATCATTAAACACTCACCTTAATTTAAACTGAAGTTGAACAAATTATAAAAATGTTCTAAGATTTTACTGAAATAAAATTGAGAACAAATGATGGCAAGTTATTCGTAAATCTTTCTTCGATGCATAAATAAAAATACATAAATGTGTAAGTAAATAATAATAAACTTTTTTATTTCTTGAATTACTTCTTATTTTTTATTTCAACGCAGCTTGACAAGTGATGAGATTACGATTCCGTAAAAGTTACTGGTGAGCTGCTGGAAATTATCTTCTTCATGGACTAGCAGCTCAGTGGTCATTTAGGATCTTATTAATTCCAACCTGCGAAAAAAAGGCTGTTGGCACATAAATGTAATTCTAAACAAAGTGATTTTTCTTATAGCAACAATTCGGAACTCAGCGTGTTTATTTCTTTTTTTTTTTTTGGACCAAGCACGAATAAAAGGTAATAAAAATCTGCATTTGCATTTCCTTCAATAAGCTTTATATTACAATACAAATTAATTAGTTCCATTTATATATTGTTTCGTGCTTCATTTATGTATGTTTTAAATGGTAGTGAAAATAATGTAAACTCTGGCTTAAAATAACTAAAATCTTGAAAGCTTTGCAATAAAATATTTGCAACAAATGCATAACTGAAATGAGGGTGCGGGCTACTAAAAATTGCTTCAGAGACCGCAAGAGGCCCACGGACTACCAGTTCGAAACCACTGATATTGACTCATGATTACATAATATATCCTTCTTTCATTTACACGTATGTCAACTCATTTGGTTTTCAGAAGAATCGATTTCGGAATAAAATACTGACAGGTCTAAAATTGTTTTCTCTACTAATAAAAAAAGTAAATTATTTCATAAAACAAGATGAAGAATACTTATTTATTTTCACCTACATTCATCCTAATCTCAAATGGAAATGTGAACTTAATCAGAAATTAAGAAAAATGAGTTTTTTGATGAAAGTTTAATGTTTTCCGTGCAGACAGTTTAAGTTACACAATTCGTCTTCCTTCCTTGCATTTAAATATTTATTTCATTATATACATAAAAACTTTACATGAATTTAAAAAGTATGTAGGTTTACACTTGATCTGGTAATGCTAGGTAGTCCAAATTCTCTAACAGACGAGAAATGAACCATCACTACGGCTGAACAATGGCAAAGTCGTGATAAAGTTAAAATCACTTTTCATTCAAACAGAATTTATATAACGCATTCTCTTGTGCTACAGTATATGCCATAAATCTTGATAATGCAATTAAACAAAACAGTAAATTTAAATCAAATGTTGAGCAGTAGTCATCTACTGTACAATTAAATACTACTGGAAGCTGGCTCAGTGAATCTACCAGAGCGTCAGAAATTAAATGTCGAAAGCAGTAGAACACAAACATGAAAAATTACAACTATCAAAGCAGGCAGAAAATTAATACGTATTGTCGTCCATGCGAAGTTTGTATGTTTGTGAATGTCATTGCAGCATTATCAGTGAAATGAGATGAGTCTCGACGACAAAAATTTTAACAAGAACGAATGACAGGCATATTTTAAGTCTGTATATTTCATCTTTAAGCATCTTCGGGAATGCCCAAACCCATCTGCAATCTAGCCATCTCATCACGAAAAGTTTGCCCTGGGTGCAACGCATTGTGCAGTATGTCCGACACAAAAGCAGGCATTACAATGTAGGACTCGGATAGATTGTAAATGAAGATATTGAAATTGAAACCATTTTTTGCAAAAGGCAATACGATCTTAATTATTATTAGTTACTATTTATTAATTATTACTGATAAATGATAATACGTCCGGTTAAAATATTCGAACGTCTGGTGATTCGGAAACTCTTCCCTCAGAAATCGCTCTCTGTAGATTTGCTTAACTTCTGCTTTGTTTCCGTACGTGCCACTGAGATGCAATACATTTAGCTGATATAAAATACACGTTCGTGTATCGATGCATGTTCCTCTAGGAACCACGCGGGAAAAGTTTCACTTGTCGATCTCAACAGAGCTCCACACTATTTGGACGTGCCATTTCCACGTGCCATTGCACATATATTCCACCACAAATCTACTCATTTCAGTCTATGTGGCTCTACATTTTTGTCAGGCATTTTATAATCAAACTGTATATCCAGACAAAGAGAAAAAGCACTCCATTTAACAAATTTAAATTTAAAGATTTTCGTTCTTTATTTTTTCTTTTTCTTTATTTATTTTCTTTTCTTTGCATCAAATGCAAAGCAGAAAATATTGATTTAATGATTAATTTATCCCTATTTAACAAACTAACAAAAAGTTCAAGGTTATTCGAATTGACATTTTTTGAAGTTTCCATGAATACGCCAATTTAGCATCATCTTTGAACAGCGTATGTACACGGTGAAAAAAAAAGGGCAGTTCTGTATCTCGTTTCTACTGGGCCAATTGACAGAATTCAAATTGCGTTTTTCCTGTCTCGAAAGCACGACTTAGTATATATATTAGATTTATATATAGCATTATTCTAAAATAGGTATTTTGAGAAAAAAAGAACTTTTTCTGAAAGGACATGCCGCTTTTTTCCATATTTCGATTCTATGATTTAGATTTTGCCTAAATATTAAATTTCGTAAAATTTGGTGCGAAATTTACAGAGAAATTCAAAAATTTATCTTAACGTATTTTTTTTTTCAGTTTGCGCCAAGAGTAATTTACGTGGCAAACTTCTTAATTTATTAGCAACCTAATTTTCCTTTCCATTTTTGCATTGCAGACGAGCGGAAAAAAAGTCATCGTTCATACTTTAAAATAATTTTAACAAAGTGAGTAAACCATATTTCAAGTTATTATCGCTCAAAAATAAAGATGTCAAATTTCAAAACGCGCCAATATGTAATTTCATGTATATCTCAGATAATTTTGAATAAAAAATTCTAATTTTTTGTTGGTGTCACTAGAAATACATCTACTTTATACTACTACTACTATCTATGTTAAAACTTTTGTAGGTTTTAATACAAAAATAATTATATGGAAATCGAGTGAATCGTAGAATCGAAATATGGAAAACCATTGGATGTCATTTCCGGAAAAGTCCGATTTTCTGTTAAAATAACTTCATTAGAACAATGCTATATATAAATCTAATATATAGTCTAAGTCGCGCTTTCGAGACATGAAAAACGCACGTTGAATTTTGTCAATCGACCCATAAGAACAGGAGATATAAAACGGACTTTTTTTTTTTTTTTAGTGTACATATGTATATGTCTATATTGAATCGGAAATTATCCTCAGTTTAAAAACCAGATAGATTAGGTATTTTAATTCTCAAAGAAGAGTGTACATGCGCACTACAGGCTGTGTATATAAAGTTAATTTCAGGAGATTATTACACGATTTGTAAATGAAATCTAAGCATTGCCATTAAAACTTGATGTTACTAACAATAAAATTTACCATAGAATCGTCAGATTATGTTACATCAAAAACTATCATTTTTTCCCTTAAAGTTACATATTCCTTTATATTTCCTTAAAGTTACATATATTTATATATAGTTATAAATTTTACAAAATGGAATTAAATGCGATGTCCTGTTATCTGAGAAACCTCTAGTACGATATTGTCGAAAGATGGGATTAAATCTGCCCAAGACATTATACACTTTCAGATTATGCTTATTAATTTCCGAACCTTCAAGGAAGAACGTAAAGAAATTTTCTGACAAAATCCTTTGAAACAACTACAGTGTTTAGTAATAAATTTCTTTGAAAAACATAACTGATTACGTAAAGTATTTTTTAAAACCTTTATCTGCACATTTTGCTCAAAAAATAGTTTTTACTTTTACTTGTTTACTTCATTATAGTCTTCATACGGAAAAAAGTGCTTTATTTTACTTTTCTATTTATTTTAATGAGCAGTTCAACGAATGTTATAGCTCCTCTCCGGTGATTAGTAAATCTATTAAAGACGTCAATTCGGGAACTATTACGAAACCTAACGTTTTATACGTTCTCCAAGTCCCTGTACCTACAGACAAATGTTATAATCTCTACATAGAGTAAAGCGCAAACTGTTTCACTTCCTTTGGACGAAAATTGACCGAGATATTCAATTTAAAATCAGCGACGTTTGTGGTCAGAGTCAACCTTCATTGAGGGGACGATTAGTAAATAAACTAGAATAAATTTTAATGTTGATGTTTCGCACTTTAATGCCATCCAACGATACTGTTTTCTGACTTACAATTTTTATTACATTTCATAAGATGAACAAATTTTCATTCATATAATTTATAACTTTACATGTTTAAAAATGTTCCGTTAATATTCTCATGAAGTTTTAATGCATTAGAATCATAGTATGGTAATCGTACAAAAAATTCATTGAAGTGTAATTATTTTTCATTTTAAATTACTTCAAGTAATATTCGTAAGTATAAGTGTAGGGATTGGAGGAACAAGTAAAAAAAACTCATTTCGTATTTTATTTAGAATAATTTCTTTAATTTATATGTACGAAACCATGAGCCTTTGCCCTTTGTTTTATTTTTTTTTTTTTTTTTTTTTTTTGTAACTGGTAGTATACGTTTAACACGAGGGATTGAGACAATAAATGCTGGGTAATAATGGCTTTTGCCTGCACGCATAACAAAATACGATGGCTGTTTAAAAAAGACTAATTGGCGACCTCAAAATTAACTATTATAGATTTGGTACTCTCCCCCTAAATTCACATGTTCTCCCAAATTCGAGATCTTTCCATGTTACGGAACGTTTAATGCAGATATCTCTTGCACAGTCAAAGAATTGTAAACCAAAACGTTTCTAACTCGAACTGAAACTATTGAAACCCTCCCTTCCTCCTTTGAACTGCTGCGTTCTCTTTCGTGTAAGCTCTCCTGCTGGCAAGACTCTTCTCATCAACGCAGTTACTGCTTACTTGCTTAAGATGACTTCGTACTTTAAACACCGTGTACATGGAAATTCACCATCCTTTAAAAATTATCTTATCTACAGAAAACTGATCTGATGTGCGTAAAAATAAAGATTGTGATACTTCAAGCTCAGGGTGATAAATGCGTCATCACGCCTGACCACTCAGCCTTGCCTTTTGCCACTAGATCTTCTCAGCCATGACGAATATCCAAAGATGCAAAAAACTACAGGATCCCCTCATCCACGCATTAAAATCATGACATTATATATGTCGAATGTATACGTATATTTATCAGTAATGTATGAAAGCAGGTATGATGTAGAATGCCGAAAACTGGACGCCAAGGTATGAAAAAAATTTTACTACATGGACTTCTCAAACGTTCTGTAGTATGCGAAAAGACAAATGGACAGATATAAAGCTCTTCCCCTAGTGGCGTCACGTACTTTTCGGACGGCTTGCCTCGAGCAGAGAGTTACCCATTTGTATTTTATTATTTGTTCGGACGCAACAAGATACGCTACTTAATATTTGTTCAGCAAAGGCTGTGTCTAGGTCATATTGTGCTGTATAAAATTGGGAGAGTAAGGCGTAGCATCCGAGAAGGAATCATGGCGTGTTGACATGCAACGACGATTCTACGATGAAAAGCTTAAAATGAGAGGCAATACTGCGAAAAATAGTGTTTTCCTAACCGAAACTACTAGCCAGATGTTAGTGAGCCAGCCAAGATGACTACTAGAAAGAAACTTCTGGACTGTGCAATTGTTATAAGTTGTTTAGTGGAAAATAAAAGTAAACTGATTTTCCTGTTAAGAGGGTTAATGCTATCGAATTCTATATCTCCTTTTTTCAATAAAAGAATTTTACAAACTTTCGCTTAATATTTACTTAAACAGCATCTGCCATGGTATATAATCCCCAGGTATTACACATAATGATTAGTGAAACTATACATAATTTTGAAGTAGTTTTGATATTTTACACTTTGCTCCAAACACTAAGCATTCTACACATTGTCTATGCACTTCTGTTGGTGCGCCTTGCAGTTACGAAATAAAAATTGAAATAAGAGTTTTTTTGCATCTGCGTTCCAAGCAGTCTCTCAACGAAGACTCATCTCCCAGCGCTAAAGCCATGCAGGACGTAGAATGTTATGAACTGCTACTGAAAGCACAAGGTAATATTCCCAGCATGTGAAATAAAAGAGAAGGCGTTCGTCATTAGATCAAATTTTTTGTAGGTAAATAATCTTATGATCGCCAAAATGTTCGTAAGTCGCCAAACTTGGCAATGCACAGTAAAAGAATTAGCACTGCGGAAAGTGAAAATGGTTTTTAAGGCAATAAAGAAAGCAAATATAAAGCATGGTTTGAATGTCCACAAAAAAAAAGGGTAAGTAAATAAAAGTCTGATGATCAGTCATTAAAGTGTCCAGGTTTTAGAGCCTTTAGGAAAAAATGCAAAATTCACAATAATAAAATAATTTAAAAAGAAAAATTAATACGAAGGGATGAATTATATAATCTATATAATTCTTCTCTTCGTTAAAAGCGTTAAAAGTATTTTAATCATAAACTGTCAAAAGGTAAGTAAATATTTGAAATAGAAAATAATTAAGCATATAGAATAATGTAATAAAAATACTTTTGTAACTGAAATACTTTTATACATAATTACTTAAGTGCAATAGATAATTTCTTGAAGCCTTAGAGAAACATATAAATAGAAACCATGAAAGTCTGAACGAAAATATTTTATTTTTATTCTAATACTTATTATAAGTCTATTTTAATCATAAAATATAATTTGCCATTCGCAACTTCTGTCTTAATTAAAATAAAATGTAGTTCTTTGTGAAACGAAAAAAATAAAAGATATTTTAGATTACTCTTATTTTTTACTGGCATACACAAATTCAATTATAAATAAATTTCTTTTGTCTTTTAAGACTTTTCTAGTATTTGCTTTTTTCAGAAATTATATAAAGATGAAACATGAGAATATTTAGCGTAAATGCTGCATAAATAAAATGGTCTCAAACGACAATTTTAAGTTTTCGCTCGTTAATTCCTTAATAACTTGCTCTGCTACTCTTTTTGTTTAATTAAAAAGCGCCATTACGAAAAACCATCACTTTTAGAATCCACTTTAGTTACGGAATACCAGGATTAGTGTGCAATCGATGAGCTTACTTATTGATCAATGAACGAGATTTTTACGGCTCCCAAATGCCAGGAACTCTTAACCTTGAAGCAGCAAATCATCATTTGAAACATTAAACCTTTATGACTCTAATAATGTGTTTTATCGGAGAATCGATACTTACCACAGACTCCTTTTATGTAAACTTTTAATAGGTTGGGACTTCCATGTTATAATGCTTCATTTTTGCTGAATAAAAGGACAATTACGAAGAACTTTACAGGATTTTTTGACCCATTATTTTCCTTCTGCCTCATCTGAGAGTCAAAAGTTTATTTTTTAAAATTGCTTGTTTAATTATTTTGTATGACTTACATTTCTTTGTAACCCTTCAGAATTATTAATCATAGGATGATAAAATAGATAGAGGAGATTAAAATCACTTAAAATAACGGTAATTTAACTATGAAAATTTAAATCAAGTATAATGTATTGTTTTAGTTATATGTATTTTAATTCTATTGTTCAGCAGATATACCAAATGTAATAATTTAATTAATCCAATTTGCTTTTTTAAGTACAGTCAACAACTTTAAACAGGACTGTAATGTATTAACGAACTCCGAGATACAACGAACAATTATGCAGTTAATTTTATACTATACGTCTGCAGCGAAAGTCTAAACATGTGAAAAATGTGATGTTACGAAATTTATGGAAAACTAATGCTGACACTTATTACTTTTAATAAAGTTTTCATTACCTTTTCTATTATTTCTGCAAGATTTTAGAGAAAAAATTACTAACTTTTAAAATCAGCGTTATTTAAGTTACAAGGATTTCAAAAAAAAAAAATAAACAACTGTTTTTTACTCCCTTGTACAAATTAAAAAGGAAGTCTTGTAATAACGAAAAATGTCGGGTATCATATTTCAACGAAAATACCCATTTTCACCGCTATCCGATTGAATTTAACGATGCTTTCGCGTCACATCTATACGTAAGGGCAGAATAAAGGACTCTTTTTCCCCAAGAAAATTATAAAATTGATTTAAAATAGATTCTGAAGAGACGTTTTTCGTGACATCTGTGCGTACGTACATATGTATGTATGTATCTTGCATAACTCAGAAACGAGTAGCCTCAGAACTTTGAAGTTTTGTGCAAAGTGCTAATATATAACATGTAGATGTGCACCTCCTACTGGTTGCAATCGGCCGCACCAAAAGTATATAAGTTTCTTTATTCTTATATGCTTGTAAATTGTGCATTTTTTTGTTTTAAAAGTTGATTGAATTAAACTGCTTTTATCTTCGGATTTAGGTATTTATGCCTTTAATTAACATTTATGTTATAGTTGTAGAATTATCAACAGTTAAAAAGTTGTTTAAGTGCGGCTAAGCCTAATTTTGGGGGCATAGTAGCCATATTTGTTAACATTTGAAGCTAAGCAAAATAGTGGATTTGTTGCCAAGCTAGAGAAACTACCTTCCTAACAACAAAGATGACACCTTCTTTTATTATTGCGAATTAAATCATACTTAATCCGTTCTGGAATTTATTCGAGAAAGTAAGTGTTTAAGATTTACTTCGTAACTTTTAATACAGATATTGTGAGTTTTTACGCATCGATTTTTTTAATGTAACCTTTTTTATATTTATCATAGTATATATGTATATTCAGTATGTATTACGTGGCTCAATGAGCTCAGTTTCTTTATTCTTATATGTTTGTAAATTGTGCCTTTTATGCTTTAAAAATTATTGAATTATGTTGTTTTTATCATCCGGTTAAGGTTTTTATGCCTTTGGTAAATTTACATGCAATATTGGTAGAATTATAAACAATTTAAAAGTTGTTTAAGTGCGGCTAAGCCTAATTATTATTAATATAGCAGCCATATTTATTTACAT
Organism: Stegodyphus mimosarum; assembly: GCA_000611955.2. Classification (NCBI taxonomy): domain Eukaryota; kingdom Metazoa; phylum Arthropoda; class Arachnida; order Araneae; family Eresidae; genus Stegodyphus; species Stegodyphus mimosarum. The sequence continues at coordinate 25,061 of KK112393.1, forward strand.
TTGAAACTTAGCAGAATAGTGGATTTGTTCCCAATCTTCAAAAACTAAGCTTCGCAACAACAAAGAAAACGCCTTCTTTTGTTATTGTGAATTAAATCATGCTTAATCTATTCTAGAATTTATTCGAGGAAATGAGTGTTTGATATTTACTTCGCAATTTTTAATATGGACATTTTGAGTTTTTACGCACTTTTGCTTTGTCGCGAAGTTAGAACTGAAGGAGAAATACTGAATCGTCTGTGAAAAGCTGTTTCTTTCTTTCTTTTTTTGTTTGTTTAATTTCCTTTTACACATCGTTTTAGTTTTATTATAGTATTTGAATAGAACATGTGGCACCGATTAGATAATTCTTCAGATGATATACATAATTTTTGTACATTCTAAGTTACAAAATGAATGAGATGTAAAGCTGTTAAGTGAACCTTGCACTAGAGTGTCGCTATGATAAACAAATATAGTGAATTTGAAAGACTGCATTTGTTCTATTGTGCTTTATGCGCTATGGACGAAGTAGATTTAATCCAATCCAATAAGTTTAAGGGAAATGCAAAATGCTTATAATTTCATATTTCGTACAAGAAAGTCATGTGGTATACACACCAGATTTTTTTTTATTTTCATTGCCCGTGATCTAACCAAATTATATGCGAGGCAGTTGAAGCATTTAAATCATGGTTACAAAGAACTATAATCCTACAGCGTGTACAATCGCATATCTTAAAATATATCTTTAAATATATCGCCACGAAAATTATTATTTATAATTAAAAATCTGAGCATATTAGAAAAATACATATTGTATTTACTGGCGCATTTTCCCTCTCAACGTTTTAGCATAAGGTTATGTTCCTTGAGTGAACTACTTTATTTTCCACTTCCTCATGGCGTTCAGTAAATGAACTCTCCTAAATTTTAAATGAATTTCTCCATGTAATGGCTGTTTACTTCTCACTAATTGATCTGTTTTTGGATTTTAAATGCATAAGCTCAGAAATATACCTTATTACACATTATAATGCTAATATTATTATGTGTTCTCAAAGGAATGTAATTTTCCTTTAAATGTATTGGAATGTAGGTTTCCTCAATGAAATGTTGTTTTTTTTTAAATATAATATTGGGATACTTACTGGCAGATTTTCGATCAAAACATTTCATTTGTTATTCTTATTATACCCGCATTCTTCGAAAATTAAATTATTCACGTAATTCTCCCTTTCAACTCTCATATGATAAAATTAGTAATCATTGAGAAAAATCCACGCGAATAAATATTTCATGGTAATTGACAGACCCTTGATTTTTACGCTTTATTTAGCACGCAAAGTTATCAACTTGAGGAGAAATTGAAAACAAAGAAAAGCCAAATTTAATAATTGTACAAAATAACAATTGTAACTAATTTTTTAACTGCATATGATTCTTTATAATATAATAATTTTTACTGCTTATAATTTTTTATAATATTGGTATCCACGCCTGACTATACTAATCAGCACTTTTTGATTTATCGGTCAATTTTTATTTTCTCATCGTAAGATATTTTATTTTTCTTATCAGATCTGATATAGCAAACCATTCGGTATAACGAACAAATTTTCAGCCCCTGAAATTCGTTATCGTGGGCTTTGACTGTAGTTTAAATATATAGAAAAATCCCATTCTGAATTATTCTAGTTAGAAACACTATTGAAAGGAAACACTAGCTGTTGTTTTCTGCCATAAACTGCCAGAACAGAGGGCGGATGGTTAAAACCGCTGAATTCTGATATTTCGACCCGATTTCGAAGATGGGAGAGCAGGCTGGCTGCATGGTTGATGCAGTTTCCCACAGAAACGTTTCCACAAAGGTCCTTAGGAAGGTAACCGTGTTGTGCTTTGCCACATTAAAGTAACTTAACCTAACATGTCATAAAAATTCAATAAACTAAAAATGCTATTTTATGCTTTGCACAGACAGAATATCAGTATTAGTAAACCAAGAAAGTATCACTATTTTGTGTTTAAAGACTACTGTTAACAAAAGCTTATCTTTGTGTGAGCTGTTATTCCATTTTGCGCTTTTAAATGTATAAAGTTAGTATTATTTTTTTACATAACAAGCTTTTTTACAATTTAGATCTTTACTGTCACTTCTCTTTTCCGTTTCCTCATAAGAATGAAAATCAGATTTATGGTATTTAAGGTGAGGTTTTGGGTTGTAAGACAGAGCAAATTTCTGCTTCTCGAGGCACTTTATAATATCTTTCGCTAGTTCTGTTAAGATTATAATTATTCGGCTTTGCTTTATAAGTTGCTAATAGATAAACTGTTACACCGGTGAGAAGTTTTGAGACTATTTCGCGTTAAATAAAACTGCATAATCTTTGGTTACTAAGTTTAATTTAAATTTGAAATTGATACTTACTTTAGTTTCATTGCCACAAGTGTTTGGCTGATTCTGTTAAGCGCGAGACGTGAATTGTATTTTCAAAGTTCTGATAAAAAGGCTTTTTTGTAACTTTCTCAAGTCTTTGTTATTGCCCTCAGGTGCAAGGATAATGAGTTCCGCGTCTGTTAATAATTTGGATACCGGTTTATGGTATCCAAGAAAACTAAACTCTGCAAATGTTTAAAACTTCTGAATTTTACTTTGATTAAACGCACTGTATTTGTGAGAGATAATGTGAGATTTCATTCTTCATTCTCAAACCATCACGATTAAAATCACGGGTAGGCTTGAATAAAAATCTCCAAAGTCAGAGAGATTGAAATGTAACTCCCAAAATGTAATATGGACCATCCGAGATGCTGACACCTGTGGAGAAGTGCGAAATCACTTCGTACTGACAGTTGCTTCGATTGCAATAACAAAGGATAAACGGAAACGGTGACAAAAGAAAAAGTTTAGGATATTCAGGGTAGAGAAAAGAAACCAATATTCGCTCAGTGCAAGGATAGCAAGAAATAAAAGCATTCCTTGAGTGCACTGTATCTTAAAATCCTAGTTCTTTAAAAATGCAATATAGGCACTGAGAGCTGCTGCAGGTTTCTGTCGCTTCATAATTCTGTTTCCTTAAACCTAAATTTCAATAAAAGGCTCTATCGAATTTCGAAATGCTTATTTTCTATCTAACAAGTTAACGTAAAACTTTTTTTACTATAAGCGGATTGACTTCGCTACAAAATTAATGCGCTGCTTTCTTCGCATTTATTATATTCATATTTTATTCTCAATCAATATTTAAAGTTCTTGCCCTAATGTAAAAATTATCAGAACAAAACATCCTTAAACTGAATTTTTAATGGATTTTCGAATAATTACTGGGAATTGGAAGTCCATTCTTGAACAGAAAAGCCTATTCTTGGAATAATTGCTGGGAAGTTTAGTAAAAAAGGCTGCATTATTTTGAATTCATAATTCATTTTTTGTGGAAAGCTTATACAAAAAAACAATAATGAGGTCATTTTGTGGTTGGACTATTAGAAATGAATAACTATGAACCTATGAATAATATCTTGCTCATATAATTTCCTCAATTAAATTATTAAAAATTATCCAATCATGCGGAAATGAAAATACATAGAACATCATTTATTCATTATTCGGAGGTTAATATTTTGTCGAATTGCAAAATATCTGAATATACATTTCCTAATACTTTAATAGAAAAAGCTAAGTGATCTTTTATTGTTTAAGAGCAAGGTAACCCAGTAATTTATTATTAGTTTTTCTTTTATTATAATTTTGTACGCTATAGGAAAAAAGTCACTCGAAAAAAAGAAACGGAAAGAACGGCACCGGAAAAAAATGAAACGGAAAATATGTGGTCATTATTTTCAATGAGAAAAATAAGGCATGTTTAGAATTGTCACCATGCTGGGAGAGAAAAGTTTTAATATGACAACCATATCTTCGGATTAGCAGAAATTTTGACGAGGAGTGAAAAAGATAACCAAGCTGATAGCCTGTCCGATAGTAAAAATACAGAAGTGTCCAGCTGGTCATTGTCAGGTCATCAATAATTGCTCCCCTTGTATCACTATAGCAGAGCCTTAAGCTGTGGTTAAGTGACACATTGAATGTCTCATATCTGGATAAGAATTCATCTGAGCGTTGGTATGAAAACTGTATTACAACATGGAGCATCTCGAAAAAAAACGCTTTTCCAAATGAGCTTGGTAGGCCGCAGCTAGCACAGCGTCTTAACCTTAACACCTCTCTCAAGAGTGCCCGCTTTAACCCTACTGGTTAAATGAGAATTTGGCTGTTTTCACCAGTTCCGTTTGGCGATATTATTTGACGAGATTCTAGAATTTCTGTCTTTCCGGTGTCCTCTTTGCTTTCCGTTCCTTATTTTCCGGTTCCCTTCTTTCCGTTTCCTTTTTTTTTTCCGTCCACCAATTTCGTTATATAAAAACAGATTCCATTTCACAAAATAATATTAAAGCTTTTTAATACCATGAATTAACATGTGTTACAACTAGCATCATGAGATTCAGACATCTTTGGGCGTTATTATGAGTAGCATCAATAAGATATTACATGAACATTTGGCGTAGAAGTTATTTGTTCGCTTTGGATTCCGCATAATCTGACAAACGCTTAAAAGAAAGTTCGTGTCGATTGGTAAAGGAAATGTTGGAAAAATACGTCCAAGATGCATCAAAGGTTGCGTATAATATCTACGCAGATGACGAATCATGGATCTATGCATATGAACTCAAAACAAAACAGCAGTCAACTGTGTGGGTCTTCCAAGACGAGGCAAATCCAACAAAAGTTGTTCGCAAAAGGAGCACATCAAAGCAAATAGTTGACTGTTTCTACGGTATTACCGGTTACTTGGAGACAGTAGCGTTATAGCAATGCAGAACGGTCAATTGCGAATGGTACATGACCATTTGTTCGCCACAGGTCCATTCCTCAACATGACAAAGCGAGCTCTCATACATTAGCTCAAACAAATGAAGTTTTGATGGGACGCAACATCGAATCGATGGTTCATCTAACGTACAGCCCTTATTTGGCACTCAATGACTTTTTTAATTCCCTTACATCAAAACTAGATTACGTGGTCAGCGATTTGCGACACCCGAAGAAGCGGTTGATGCATGATGGTTCAATAAGAGGAATAATGTCTCGTTGTATACGGATGGATCGAAAACTGAAAAGACAGAGGGAGCACATTCTGATAAGATGATAATAATAGAACAATTCTGCTAAGGCTTCATCAAAATACACATCCAATACTTTGCGGTGTTTCGTAGCACATAGGAATATAAAGAAATGAGATGGTAGGTCAGCGGGCTAAATTGGCAGGAAATGATGATCAGAAATTAAGGAAAAATCTCCTGCTTCCTTGTTGCAAAGAAAAAAGGAAAAAATGATGCAAGACTGGCAAGTGAATTTAGAAATTAAAGCGTACAATAGCCTTACAACAAAATCTGTTAGTGAACATGAGCCATTTTAAAATTATCTTAAAGGATTTCAGTTAGGAATACTGTCTGTAATCACCCTAACTAAACAGCCAATAATTATCTTCTGCTACCACTAGAGTAATATTCGCTACAATCGTAATCAAACTCATTCGAAGTGGCAAAATAAAAAAAAGTATAAGGTATTTCTGCCGCCTTCTTCGCATGCCTTCGTGATATAGTGGTTTTCACGCTCAACGCGTAACCGAGAGGTCCGTGGTTCGATTCCCGGCGAAGGCGTTGCTCATTTTTCATGTCTCCTGCTTCGAAATGACCTAATGACTCTACACTGGGGCACGAACTAAAAAAAAGGTGGTGGATGATGATTCTCCACCACGGGATCTGGCGGTGGGTCCCCAAAACCCCAGTCGCCCTTTAAAAGGGGGAGTATATAAGGTATTTCACCCGCCTTCTTCGCATGTCTTCGTGGTGTAGTGGTCTGCGCGCTCGACGCGTAACCGAGAGGTCCATTGTTCGATTCCCGACGAAGGCGTTGCTCATTTTTCATGTCTCCTGCTTCGAAATGACCTAATGACTCTACAAAAGAAATAAAAAACTAAGTGAAATAATACGCAATGTAATGGAAAACCTTAAACATAGCTCTAAAATGCATCACGAGTTATGATAGAGAAATTATGATTTACGTATGATTATGATGGGCTTATATAACATAGAATATGTACTATGTAACATAGACTTACGTACCATGATTATTGTAGAATCGTAGTCGCATGCAACGTAGACTTTTATTCTCTGCAATTATGCGTGCATGACGTACAATATCTCACATACGTAATATTCAATGTAACTGCAATTATTTTTTAATGTTTAAGTATGCATAAAATGTTCTGACTAGTGCACTGATTAATCAGAAGGATGCACAATGCTATTAAATACAACATCAGTGTAATAACTGACGAGTGAAATGTATGCTGCTGCAATGTTAAATAGTAAATGCATAATGAAAACATGAGGCAAAATGCTCAGACAAGAATAATCATGTGAAGGTACTGAAAACATGAGACAAAATGCTCGGACAAGAAAGTCAAATAAATGCCTTCTAGTATGATGACCCTTCTGTTGCAGAGATCTGTCACGTAGTATCTGCCAGGACGTCTAAACACTGAAAGATTTTCAAGAAAAATCAAGACCACAGTCATCCTTAGTAGTGTCAACGTCCCATCTAAAAAATTTCAAAGCTATAGGGCTAATTGTTTTTTAGTTATGCGAGATACACATGTACGTACGTACAGATGCTGAGAAGCAATTCATTTTACAATCCGTTATATAATAAACAGTCCTCTATTCTGTCTGTACAGACGTCACACAAAAACAGTCAAAATGGATTATTCAATGATCAAAAATAATATTTCTGTTGAAATCTGATAACGAAAGTTTTACGAGTTTACAATATTTCCTTTACAACACATAGCCACATCCTGGAAACCATATATTCAAAAAAATTCTCGTGTTGCCCAAGAAGAATGGGAACTTATGCCTAGATTGATGCTGTAGCGTATTAAAATACTCTAGGCAGTTATGTAACTCTTACATATTTTTGTTTTGATTTTAACAGAAAGTTTAACATTTGTTTCACAATTACTAAAAATTTTAAAACTTCATAATTGATTAAATTTTTGATGCTGGAATTTAAAATGATGGATGAGGAATTGTCAAAAAATTGTGTCGATTTTGGTAATTTTTTTGTAATTTTCCGAAATTACAATAAATTGCGTAAACATTTTAAAATAAAAGTCATTTAAAGAGTTTTTTTGCTCCATTCAACGGTACAAACAGTTAAATTCAAATTTTATTTTTAGGAAAAATGTCCACGAAAATACATTTGTATCAATTTTGAGAATATCGCTTCCAGGTGCACATCATCATCATCATCCGGATAATGTACGTTCAATATTTCAATGCTCTGTATCTAAGTGTTCTACGCTGTGTCAGGAAATCACATACAGATACTTCATTTTAAAGTAATAAAAATATAGATTAAAAACATCTCTTCAGAATTATACCCAGTATTTCATATAAAGTGTTTTCCAATCAGCATCTGTACACCATATTTTCGTTTTGGCATGCCCAATATACACTTAATTAAGTTTTACATCATGGAAAGGAAAAAAAAGCCTTACGATTGAAAAATTTACCGTTCTCTTTAAAGTGCTAATATGCATGCCGTCTACTAAATCCTTCTTAAAGCTGCTAGCCACAACTCTTTAAAAAATTACTATCCGACCTCTTTAAATACGGACGATATGGCATATTATTGTAAAATATGAGACAAAAGCTCCAAAGCTCTTAAAAATAGATTATTGCATACTAGAAAAGCACATTTACGAAAACAAGTTTCATATTGTACGAAAATTCTGCACTCTCTACGCATGTAGTATCATTGACATTTTGTGTTACATTTTAACATAATTTTTTGTCGTATACATCTTATTCCTCATTTAGCCGTCTCATTAGAATCAGCGTTGTTCAACGTGCACTACAAAGGGTAGAATTGTATTACACTCGGGAGAAACGTATAAATAAGAAAGCCCCCCCCTATGTGGCTGCATTTTGGATTTTGAACTAAGCTCTAAATTACCGAAGAACTGTTACAACGAAATAGATTCCAATGCACATGTGCATTTTTTCTTTCTATGTGCTCTATTAATTAGCATATGTGCTCTAGTAGTTAACATCTCTATGTGTTCAATAGAAAATGAAAGTGCATCACATATGCAGACTGAATTTAAATCAGTTTTAATTAATTAAAACAGGGAAATGCGATACATAATTTTGAAATGTGAGCAGTGCAATTAATTGCAAATTGACTAGAAATGAAATACACCTAAATAAATAGATCATTTAGATATGTTTAAATATTTAAGTTAATTTTAACTAATGCAAGAGAACTACGCTTAATGCCAAATTTCAAACTCTACATTATAGGTCTTGCGAATTTAAAGCTAATAATTAAAGTACAAATGAACGCTATTGAGCAAAGTTAAATGACAAAGTATATGAAAAATTTACGAATATTTAATTTGCAATAGAAATGCCGTAGCTATGTACTTAAATATTAAATTAATAGTATGTAAAATGCCTACGAGACAATTTGCAGAGTAGGTGGATACTAATGTACATTTGAAGAACTATTTATTGATAAAACGATCTTTAACTATTTAAAACAGCACAGAAATTTAAAGACACTTTTAATTCTAATAATCTGAAATTTAAAATGCTCAAATAATGGAATATTTAAAAGTTTTACCATAATTTCGCGAACTTCAAAGGGCGAAACAAGATGAATTCTTAAAAATCAATGCAAGTCAAATTTGCTTTTTTGTTCTTAAATCTATATCTTTCTTTTTCGGAACTTATAGTTAGGTTTTTAAATTAATGATTTATGTTATAAAATCTTTTCTCTGCCATATAGAACAGACACAGTTACTATTTGATGTCTTCAAAGACCAATTGTTCCATCTTAGTCAGATGGAAAGATATTTTTAATGTATTAATATATTTTTAATTTGCAGTTTTCAGATAATAAAATATACTTTTAAAGACATTATTTATGTCACCAAGAATAACAAAATATATGAAAAATGAATTTAAATTTATATTTATTAAATGGAAGGAACTTAACGTGAAATGTAATCGATAAGCCTTATTTTACAGTAAATCTTCGGAAAAGAAGCATGAATAATAACTGAAGTAAAGCCGTTTTAAATTAAAGAAACGCGAAGGAGCTTTCTCATTATTAAAAATAATTCTCTGAATATAAATTACGAAGAAAACTGATATTTTGCATCTCACGAAAATGTGATTTATCATTTCGAATAAATGATCGAATTTATTTTATGCTGGTTCATTGATTCAGTTTTAAATTATTTTCTTTCACTTCCTTTCCCAGAAAACCACTTCTGTAATTATTAATACAAATCAAAAATGAATGTATTGTTATTTTTAAAATTTATCTCCACTTTATAATTAAAAATCACTGAATAAATTTACTGTTTGAAATTTTATCAGAAATCCCAGAAGTCTAATCTAAATAGCGGCTCTTTCAAATGTAAATGACTGAAAAAATAAATGTGCATGAAGTAATTTATCAGTAGACATCCTACTATATTTCTGCGAAGCACGAATGAAGTAATGGATAGAAATCACACTGCAGAACTCTTAACCAATGATTTAACCGATGGCTCTTAACCGACGACTCTTAACCGATGACTCTTAACCGATAACGCTTAACCGATGACTCTTAACCGATGAATATGTAGAACACTTAACCAATAATTCCCCTCATGTTATAACACCCACTGATGTCATTATGTGTTAGAACAATATGTTATAACATTCTATATATTTGAACGTCCTGGAAAGCAACGAGTACATGAAATTATTAGTACATGTGATATGTTAGAACATGAAATCGAATAAGCAACTGATTAAATTATTTTCATTGAAATGATGTAGAAATTTTTATGAACTTCGAACTACGTATGTTGACACTGTCTAAATTCGAGTTACGTAACTTGGCATAGTTTACTTTTTACTTCCTTACACAAAGTAAGCACCTACAGACACAAGCAAAGTAAAGGAACAAACAAAGTAAAGGCTACAGACAAAGTAAAGGAAGTATTGCAACCGCGAAAAATTTTGGATATCGTATTTCAACGAAAATATCCATTTTGGCCGTTCTTGATTCTATTAAAACAAAGTTGCTACAGCTTCTCAGCTTTCTCGGGACTTGTATGCAGCCGCAGGAACCCGTCAAACAAGGGTGGCTGTTTCCAGAAAACTGCATGAGAGAGGGTTGTTTGCGAGAAGACCGGTTGTTTGCGTCTCGCTCACGTCTACGGACAGGAGAGTCCGATTAGCATGGTGTAGGCAGCATAGTGATTGGAGTACGGAGCAGTGGGCGACCGTTCTGTTCACCGACGAGTCCCGTTTTAGCCTAAACACCGAATCACGCCATACTTTCATATGGAGAGAGCCAAGGGCTACCTACCCTCCAATGTCCGCGAAATCAACAATTATGGCAGTGGCGGTGTAATGGTCTGGGCAGGCATCATGTTGGATGGCCACACACCTCTCAACGTCTTTAACAGAGGCTCCGTGACTGGCGTGAGATACAGGGATATGGTCTTGGAGCCATATGTTCGCCTTTTCCGGGGTGTAGTGGGCGCCGAGTTCATCTTACAGAACGATAACAAGAGGCCACATAAAGCTCTTCTGGTCGACGAATTTCTCGAGAGTGAGGATATTCACCGGATGGATTGGCCAGCCAGGTCTCCAGAACTCAACCCTATAGAACATGTATGGGACATTCTGGGGAGGGCAATTGCAACTCGGAATCCCCTCCGAGAACCATCCAGGAACTGAAAACAGCGTTGCTGAATGAGTGGGACCAATTGCCACAGGCACTGATAAACTGCCTTATTTCCAGTATGACATCACGCTGTGAGGCCCGTATGGCTGTAAGAGGTAACCATACCCCCTATTAACCGCTTTCGTTTGTGTCTGCAACAGCTGCTTCAGACATTCAGACTCTCGTGAGTGTTAAACACGAACGTGTGTGTCTCTCATAACTGTTGAATGTTTTTTTGTTTGTATTATATCAACCTATGTTCACACCAAATTTTATTAAAATCTGTGCAGCAGTTCTGGAGATCGTAGATCAAATATGAAAATTCTCTTTATTTATTTCACCAGTGTAGAAAAGTAAAGTTTCGTTGGGCTGTAATAAGTGTCATTTAAATATTGGACCATCCTGCGTCCAAATATTTGTGTAATACAAGTGTGGTGAGAAATGCTATAAAGTGTCTGGCTTATCCGCATCCATAAAATCTTTGGTGCATCGGTTAACAGCTTATTCCATTCCGAGCATCACCCATTAATGTTCAAGTCTACAAATTTACATTTCCCATTAAACTTGTGGAATTTCCTCAAATAAAACACGTAGAAGGATTTCGTCTTTGAATTAGAAAAGTATTTTGAAGAATAGAGTATGGCTTCAGAATTTAAAGATTTTGAACTCTTAAAAAAATTATGCTGATTAATTTTGAAGCATTTATTCATGAGTGGTCTAATATAACGAACGTCTCCAACTAAGTTATCAGAACGTTTAGTTTATCGGAACCTATAAAGTTCGAGAATACTCGAAAAATTCATTCCAGTAGTTTTGCGAAGATGCAATAAATATCAGCCAAGATCCAGCAGACCACCAGATTTCAGAGTTTACTTTCAGAAATCAAACCTATTAGGTGGTTATCTTGTGGCAAAACAGATCATTTAAAGCCATAGTGACGGAAGTTACAGAAATAATTAAATCACCTGCTATTGTTAACAGAATGTAGGAGACGGAGAAATATATTTAGGGCCATACATAATAGCTAAAGTGAACGCTGTCAATCTACCAGTGTTACACGATACTGGCTCTTCTAAAGATACCGTTTGCCAAAATTACCTTACTCCCTGGATGTTACAGGAGAAAAGTTTTGAGTAAAACAAGCAGTTGCTCAAGCTGCACTTTATTTACTTTTGGCACGTCCAAAATTAGAAGAGGATTTCAACGAGTAATTAGGATGACAGTAGTCTTTTGAAGCGGTCTGGACGCAGATCGTTATTTTTTTAGTAACGGCACAACTATAAATTTATAATAAAATAAAAATGATTGGTCATCTTGTGAGAGAAAATTCTGTTTAGACCTGATTTCAAAGAAACCGCGAAACTTTCAATGCCGTATTTGAAAACAGGGGAAAATGCAATCAATGGAATAAAGACGACAGCAAGCAGGAAACATTTGGTCCCAGGCTAAAATAGAAAGCGCGATTTTTCGAA